>JAUPMG010113144.1:0-11956 GCA_031762675.1 Pachysandra terminalis | reverse complement strand
ACGGAATGATGATAAAAGGTTAAGTCAAATTACCAAAATAGCCTTAGTAATTTAGACATTTAAAAAGGCAATTTGGACCTGCTTGTGGTCTGCGTAAGTCGTTTGATAGGACGACTCAAATCATGCTATTTATCGTAGCCTGTTTTGTTTTTTAATATGTCGCCTAGGCGAGCACCCAATCGCCTAGGCGTTTTGATAACCTTGTCCATGACCACAGACCTCTCCTTTACTGATTTATTAAGATTTTTAGATGCTTTGAGTTATAATCCCATTGCCTCCTTTCCTTGGCCACAATAACAAGAATAACTGAGAAATATGCTTTTACATTTTTTTTCTTTTTCTTTTTTCCATTCATCCAAATAAATCTATTTACAGCCTATTGAATCATTATCAAATGAAAATACAAATGGAATTGTGTGGAAAAGATAGACAAAAAATATATGTAGGAAGGAAGCAAAGCTTGATAAAAAGAACATGCTCAAGTAGCAAGGCTTCCTAAATCAAGTTGTGCAATTATAGAAGCGGTAGAAAAATAGAGGAAAAAGGAATAAATGGGTAGTGAAGAGGAACAAAATGAAGTTAAAACAATTCTTCTATACCCTATTACATTAAGTAAAGAAGAAGACTAATGATAGCAGAGCATAATCAACCAATGGCAACTGTCATTGGTTAAACCCATGTTCCATACACGTTCCAAGTTGATTTATGAATTTCAGTGGCTATTGTAATTTGTTATACAATATAAATTATTAACTATTATCTATTATAAAAAAAAAAAAAAAACTTGTACCCATGTTTCATTCACGTAGAAACAAAATACAATTTATGCAAGATTCCAAATATCAAATGTACCGCTATGCATTGAAGGACCATAGAAAATGAAGTATAAACAAGTTAATCGATGTTTAAAGAGGAAAAAAATAATTTTTTCCTACTTAGTCTCTTCTTATTAGTAAATAATCAAATATGACTACAGAAAACAATAAAAGAAAAACATATACTGTGTTAAATGGAAACAACTTCTTGCCTTGCTAGATTTTTTTTTTTTTTTCAAAAACAACTTGGTTGATAAAATCTAACTTAATCATTAACGAGAAGAACCAAGTCATCGATCAAAGGAAAATAAAAACAAAAACAAAAAACAAAGAAAAAACAATATGTGAGATTGAGATCCTGATCTCAACATGATTTAAACAAAATTCATAACATGAAGAAAAATTTTAAAATGGGAGAGAACTCACCTGAAGCTTGAAAGGGTTGAACCAAACGATAATAGCTTCATATTAGCTTCAAGACTGCTGCTCCAATGATGGTCAAAGATCTCCCACAAACGTTGAAAGAGAACTCCAAAAGGTTCTTGGATTTCTCTTTGAGAGGAGAAAGAAGGATCGACCTAAAAGAATAATGATATTTACATGTTTGATATCGGTCTTTAGTTACAAGTTTGCCACCATAAAAATGCAAAACTCATTCCTAAAATCCAGAATGAAGGTTGGAGGTGATTCGATGGTCAAGGGTATTTTCTCATTCTCATTTTGGGAAAAGTCACTCAGCCTTGTCTAACCAAACGATCATTGTTTTGGTACTCATTCCAAGCCATGGAATACATTCCCAAAATCACAGCCAACGAGGCCTTGATAAAAAAAATTAGAAAATCAAGAATCTAATTTGCAAAAGAAAATCAAGATTTTTAATAGTTATACAAAATAAAAATTAAGAAATCTAAATAACTAAAGAAATCAAGAATGTAACACTTATCAAAATCTTGAATCTAATTAGTTAAAAAATCTAACGAATTAAAGAATCTAACTAATAAGAGAAATCAAGAATCTAATTATCAAAATTTAGAATCTAATGGATTTAAAGAATCTAAGTAAACAAATCATGATTTAAAGAATCTAACAAAGTAAACAAATCATATTAAACTTATTAAAATCAAGATTCTAACTAATTAGAAAAATCAATATTTTAATTAGTTATAAAATACCCTTACCCTAAGGAGAAATTAGATTGTAGGATAATGTTATTGTATACTTCCAATTTTAAGATATTATCACGATAATCTTTACAAGATAAGTTTAAAATAAAAGATAAATTTAACACTCTAATTAGCGAGTAAATTTTATTTATAATTAATAATAAATAAATTTTATTAAAAATCAGATAACTAACTTTCCACAACCTAGGCTGCCATGTGTTAATACATTTTTATTTATGTACTAAAAAAATTTATAAATAGATACTTCAATTTACGAAGTCATTTTTACTTTAAAATTTATATACAATAACATCCTTTTTATTTTATCTATACATTAAAGGTAAAGGGAGAACTAATGTAAATAATTTTAAAATAAAAGATAAGATAATATAATCAATTTTATTGAGTTACATATTTTTAAATATAAAAGTTAATAAGATGATAATATATTAATTATTATATTTTTTTAAAAATAGTATTTTCTTATATCAGTAATTTAATTGTAACACGTATTATAAGATCAATCTTCACGTGCAACGCACATGCACTTTTTCTAGTATTATAGAAATCACTATAGCTTCAGATTCTTCAAAATATATTGGGTGAAAGCAATTGGCTACAAAAACTTTAAGGATGCTTTATCTCCATACAAATCATTCCATGATTTCTAGTAAGCCAAGGGGACATCATGCACCTTTGGCTACAGGCTAAGAATGCTTTATCACCATACAAATAATTCCATGATTGCTACTAAGCCAAGGGGACATCATGCAGCTGTTTCTCTCGATGTGTTATTTAAGTATATCCATAGTTGTCTAATCAAATACCAGGAATCTGTCTCTGCATATGGCAAGTGATGTTCCATGCAAGGTACATAATCAGGTTATATGGCGAGTGATCTTTCAACCAATGGAAATTACCTGGAAGGGTATTATCTCTGACCAAGGTTAGTACTGTTGGTCTGCGCATAATTTCAGTTCCTTCAAACTGAAGTTATGAACAAAAAGGGAAGTGTAGAACATAGCAGTACTACAAGCTTTGTGCACGGGCTCTTTTAGATGATCTAACTACCTGTCACAGATGCATGTTGACATTCCATGATTCTGATGCAACATTCTTTTTTTTTTTTACCAGTATTTTCATTTGCACAATATTAATGAACAATTACAGTACAGTATCACTTCTAATTTTTCCTAAAAAAGTTTATAGGTGGGAATATAACATTCTTAAACTCATTTATTCCTTGTCCATAGATATATGAGATAGTTCATAGAAATGCCCTGTGTATTATTGCAGAAAGAAAATATTATCTTCTACTATATTGTTTGAATATAATGCTGAGTCCACAAATCCTAATTTTGAGATAGAGGCGTCCAACACTGTTCTCATGCCTTAGCTCTGGTACTCATATCCGTACCATGCAACATAGGCTGATAAGCTGTAACTTTATCCCCAAAAGGTACAATACCAAGCTCAGTGGTCTTGGATAAAATTGTGAATTTTACTTCACTTTTGGAAAAAATAGAAAAAGAAAAAAGCAGCCGATGCTTATTTAAAGTATAAAGTAGAGCAAAGTTTATATGAACTCAATAATGACCCATTCTGCTCTCAAACAATTAGGTATTTGAGCAGAAAATAGTAGCATTTCACCTTTGGTACAATTCCATTAACAGCACGAGGAAGATCCAATGGCTCCATCTGCCACTTCCCATAAAGTCCAATGGTTCCTTCACAATCTTCCTCATCACAAATATTTGATTCAGATGGTTGTACTTTGCTAAGCTTTAGAGTACGTTTCACCAACTGAATAAAAAAATCAACAAACTCATGTGGACAACCTAAAAAAAGACAGCCTAAATAGCTGATGTATACTAGCATATGATTACCAAACTGTAATCCATGGTGCTTACCTTTGCAGGATGCTGATTTTCTTTGACTTGCAACCCTTCCCTCAGCCATCGTTGTTTCGACTGGAGTGTTTGAACACAAGTACGAGGATAGACTGGATGACCAGAACAGAAACCAAGTATAGGACCCTTTGGGTGAAGTATCTGATACTTGGTAAGCCATCTTTCAATAGCATATAGCGGATGGTTTTTATATGCCTGAATATGACAAACAAAATCTTGAAACATGCTCTTAATGCAAAATTTTCACAATAGACATTTTCTGGTTGCTTGTGTAAATTCAGCTACATTAATTCTCATACCTGTTGATTAGTTGGAAGAGGCTCAGTTAACGCTCTAGTTTCCAATTCCATGTCCTCAAGAGAGTTACTGGTATCAACCCTAGAAAACTCTTTAGATTCTTGTATGCTAAATTCTCTGGGAAAGCTGACATGCTCTGGAAGACACTCTTGAATTAATAATATTAAAAATAAAAAATAACAGATATTCTAAACGGTTCTACCCTCTCTAGTTCATTTGAAGCATTGTTTGACAAAAAGTGAACCATACCTCCAGTTGCACCTGACTCCAACTCTTTCAGTGGTGCCAAAACTGCATCCCACCAATGTGCATTAATTCGTTGTGATGCTATCCTGTACCACTTCATACAATACCTGAAATGTAAGAAATAACCTATAGGTAATACCTCAGAATGGTAAGATGAACATAAATTACAAGATATGTGTACTTAATATGGATCATCCAACTTAAATTAAAATGATAGCAATTCGGTCAATGAGTATGGAAATTAAATATTTGCAATCCTCTCAGAATTGTCTAGCTTTCTGCTCCTGCTAACCTCTGTAAACATTTCGTGTATGAGGGGTCACCCCTTTTCATTTAATTTTTGTTAATAAATCATATTTGTTATTTAATATTAGAAAAACAACCCTACCAGAAAATCACAATGTCCAACTATGACTTACAAAAAAGGTATCTCCTTTGGGTTTTTTTCATAAGAGCAAAATGTACCAAAATGAAAAAGGTAAGGCCAGAAAACAGAAATGAATCAATCACAACACCACTTTTCTCCGACTATTCAAAATCCTAAATGTCACACTCAATATCGATTTACAGAAAACTTTACTCCAGATGGAGACACAACCTCTCTCGAAAATTAAGATACATAATATGATAGTGTTAACTAGATAAGCAGACAAGATAATAAGGAGATACATTATAGTCTCCAACCAATTAAAAAAAAAAGAAGGAAAGCATACATATATATATATATAACTTGTCTCTTCAAGAGAATATACTGAGATACACAGTCCCTGTTTATTCCACTATTGATCATGAGTAAAGCTAAAAATAAATTGTGGTATCATAAATAAGCACACATAGTGTACACGAACATGGTATGTTTGTATATACATATACACACAAGAACACACAAAGGAGAATACTTCAAAACCAGAATTCATTTGGCAAAATTCATATCCAGTCCAAGATACACAACTACTTTGGTTTCAAAGAAGAAAAGAATGAAGAATGAAAAGGAATCCCATGCCCAAAAAATCGATAGATTGGTGCACCTCGTGTTAAGTTAAATCCCATGCAACCCAAGATGAAACTGCTGGTAAAATCACAGTCAATCACAAATTTTATTGCCACACTGCAACCATCTTTTTTGGTTCGCTGCCATCAAGATCCGATGAGTTCTAACGAGACCCATGACCACCTACAGGTGCCTCAGGTGTTCAGAAAGCCTTTGAAGAAATGTAGTTGAAGCAATATGGTGGTCCACAAGTCCCATTCTGGATCCCGTTTGTCCCAACTCTTTTAAACTTAACCATTTTGAAGTGCAATTAAGCAGTTAAATGATGGTGTCCTAGCGAATGTCCCGTGGTGAGGTCTGTAGTCTTCTCCACAGTGCCTATAACAGTTTTTCAGCCATTGTTTGTAAGTTGGGTGAAATTGGTGCAACTTAAGAGAAGTTGTTGGGTATGCTCTCTTGGTTGGTAGAACATAAAGGGGGTAACGCTTCCGGTGTAACCATTGCTGATCAGTCGGAGGAGAAAGCGAGTGTGGGTGGCGATGGAGATTGTGCTTCTTCCTCTGCTCAGCAAGTTCAACTGTATCGTCAGAATGTCTGTTTTGGCCGATCTGGGTCTGGATCTGTTCACGGAAGGCCAAATTCTTCACCTCTCGTTGCTGTTCGGTTCGTACAGATGGATGATTGGTTTCTTTCTCTCTCTGCCGGCTTTTTGGTGGGAGAAAGTCAATCGCTGCAAACCTTCTTTGCTTCAGATTCGCTGAAATACAGGTCTGTTTCTTGTGCGCCATCGCTTGGGCCGCACATCAGAATTTCCCCAATCGTTCCTTGTTTTGGTGGTGGGTTACAAGTGTCTTTACTTTCATTCTCGCTCTTCATCAATTCCGTTTCCACAGACTCGGGTGTGGCAGCTCTAGGGAATGGGGTAAGTCCTTTTGTTTTCAGTGATTTCCAATCTAATTGTGAAGATAATTATGCTACTGTATCCCTACTTCCCACTTCCCTGTTTAGCCAGGTTACTTCATCTCAGTGTTTGTTTGATAGAGATGTTTCCCAAACTGTGACTTTACTTTGGGTGCAACGGAGGGTGGGAGGAGTGATAGGCATCGGGTTAACGTTGAGAGAGAGTTGGACGAGTGGGTTGGGGTAGAAGATATCGCTTGTTTGTTCAGAGTGCCAGTTGCCGATGGGGACGGATATCCACTTCCTTTGGCATTTGAGGTCAGTCGATTTAGAAAGAATAGGGTGAGTCAGTTGGTCGGTTGTTCGTTATGCGCCCGCAACATTAGGGCGGGTATGCAATATTAAAGGAGGAGAACGAGGATGAAAGCGCATTTAGTACCTTAATGAAGATTGTTAGTTGGAACATTAGAGGTTTGGGTAGAAAGCACAAGAGGCAGATAGTGAGGAGTTTTTGCCAGTCCCTTAAACCTCGTGTCTTGGTTCTTCAGAAGAGTAAGAAGGAACGTATCCGGAATAGTCTTGTTAGGTCCTTATGGGGTGATGGTATCTCAAAATGGCAGGAGTTGCCTTCTATAAGCGTGGCAGGAGGTATTTGGTTTGGGATGTGGAGTCGGTTAGTGGGGATGTTTTTAGGGTGGGGCGGTTTTCGGTATCAGTTATATTCGAAAACTTAGACAATCATTTCACTTGGTTATTCACAGGGGTTTATGGCCCAAATTGTTTGAATAGGAGAATTGAGTTTTGGGGCGAGCTCAAAAGTATACGTGAAGGATGGGTGGGTCCTTGGATGATTCTTGGGGATTTTAACGTTGTGCGGGGTTTGGAAGAAAGAAGCAGTGGGGGGTTAGTTGATCAGAGCATGAGGGACTTCGGTTCGTTCATTCAATCCTTCAGTTTGATTGATTATCCGTTGAGTGGGGGCTGGTTCACCTGGTCAAATTGCCAAGATAGCACGATCTGGAGTTGTCTAGATAGATGTTTTGTGTCGCCTAAGTGGGACGATCATTACCCTGAAGTAGTCCAATCTGCACTTGAGAGGATTACCTCAGACCATTGCCCTATATTGGTGTCTTCGGAGTCTTTTAGGCGGGGGCCATCTCCATTCAGGTTTGAGAACATGTGGCTGTCCTGAAGTAGTCCAATCTGCACTTGAGAGGATTACCTCAGACCATTGCCCTATATTGGTGTCTTCGGAGTCTTTTAGGCGGGGACCATCTCCATTCAGGTTTGAGAACATGTGGCTGTCCGTTGGGGACTTTAAGAGCAGGGTTCAGGAGTGATAGGCCAAGGAGGCTCGTAATAGCTTTGATTGGAAAGGTGTATCATTTATGAAATCCCTTAAACATGTGAAAATAAGAGTAAAGGAGTGGAATAAAAATGTTTTTGGTTTGTTAGGCGCTAGAAAGAGTCTTCATACGGCGACCATTGGGCGACTGGATAGAGTAGAGCAAGCTCGGACACTTGTGACATCTGAATTAGAGGAGAGGATGATAGCCAAAAGTGAACTAGAGTTGGTTTTAAGTCAGGAAGAGACTAGTTGGAGGCAAACATTGAGAGCAACTTGGATTAAGAATAAGATGCAAACACCAAATTTTTTCATAAAGTGGCACTTGGTAGGGTGAAATCCAATACTATCTCTGGGGTTCAAGTGGATGGAGAATTTATTGTGGATAGCGATCTTATAGTCTCTAATATATGTGAGTTTTACCAGAATCTTTATAGCTCGGAACAAGAGTTCTGCTTTGATATTTCTTAGCTTGGGGGTTGTAGGTTGTCTGATGATCAATGTGCCTGGTTAGAGAGACCTTTTGAGGAATCGGAGATAAGATTAGACGTTTGGAGTTTAGATCGGGATAAAGTCCCTGGCCCTAATGGGTTCACGATAGCATTTTTTCAGGATTGCTGGGATACGGTCAAGTTCGAGCTAATGGGGGTTTTTGAAGAATTGTTTGTGGATGGGATTGTAAATAGGATGACTAATGCTACATTCATTGCCCTCATTCCAAAAAAGGAGGCAGAGAGATCAAGGAGTTTCGGTCGATTAGCTTGACGACTAGCTTGTACAAAATTGTTGCTAAGGTCCTAGCGGTGCGACTTAAGGGGGTGATTGGTGGGATCGTGTCATCGTCTCAGAGTGCTTTTATTGCTGGTAGGCAAATTCTCGATAGTGCACTTATAGCAAACGAAGTTGTAGAGGAATGGCAAAAGAGGGAGAGACGTGGTATGGTGTGCAAGTTAGATCTAGAAAAGGCGTATGACCGGGTAGAATGGCAATTTTTGGACCAGGTTCTTATTTGGAAAGGTTTCGGGGTTAGATGGAGGTGGATAACTGGATGTGTGAGCAACGTGGTGTTCTCCTTCTTGTGGAATGGGAGTGTGCATGGTCAAATCGAGGCATCGCGTGGTTTGAGGCAGGGTGATCCTCTATCTCTCTTTCTATTCGTTCTAGTGGCAAATGTCTTTAGTGCTTTTCTGGCCAAGGCCGAGGAGATGAGCTAGATCGCAGGTTTTAGGATTTGGAGGGATCAAATATCTATATCTCATCTCCAGTATGCGGATGACACCCTTATGTTCCTTCAGACCGAAGAGTCTCAAACTTTATGGATTAAATCGATTATTAGATGTTTTGAGATGGTGTCAGGTCTAAGGATTAACCTTGATAAGAGCAGTCTGATTGGCATCAATATGCCCCTCGATTGTGTCGAGGTTTTTGCGACGGTTCTTGGGTGTCGGGTAGAGTCGTGCCGCTTTGATATCTTGGGTTACCTTTGGGGGAAAATCCAAAGGTCGTTAGTTTTTGGGTTACTTGTCTTTTGGTGAGCGTATTGCACTCATTAAAGCAGCTCTTGCCAACATCCCAGTCTTTTATTTGTCTATATTCAAAGCACCCCGCCGGGTGATAAGGGTTTTGGAGAAGCTCCAGAGAGACTTTCTCTAGAATGGGGAGTGTCCTAGGAAATGTCATCTTGTGAATTGGGAGGATGTGTGTGTTTGTGTACGGAGGAAGGGAGTCTCGTTTGGGAAACGTCTTTGCTCAGAACTCGGCACTTTTGGGTAAATGGCTATGGAGGTTTTGTGGGGAGAGGAAGGCTTTGTGACGAAGAGTTATTCACAGTATGGTTCATATGAAAATGGTTGGGACAACAACCCTTTTGTTAGATGCTCCTCTGCCAGTTTCTGGTGAGTTATTTCCTGCATCGCCCCGCTTATGGCTCCCCATTAGCGGTTCCGGCTTGGGGATGGGTCACATATACGGTTTTGGCATCTCATTGGTGGGGGGATTCCACTCTTGCGGTTCACTTTCCTTGTCTTTTTCGTGTTGTCTCTTCGAAGGAGACTTTAGTTTCAAAGGTCCTTTCATGGTCGCCCTTTGGGTTCGTCTGGAATCTTGCTTTAGACGAGATCTGAGGGAGTCCGAGATTGCTCTCTTGGGTGATCGCTTCAAGTGTCTTAAGGAGGTGTTTATTGGTCCCGACCTCCCAGACTCGAGGATTTGGTCTATTTGTGGTTGAGGTTTTTTTCAGCAGATCTTTCTTTTCTACTATTAGGCCACATCGCTCAGTCCCCTATAACTTCTCTATGCGTAGCATTTGGCATCCTTTCATTCCTCCCCGAGTAAAAGCTTGTACGTGGTCTACGTTCCTTCATAAAATCAACACCAGTGATCGTTTGCAAAGAAGGTGGTCGGATTGTGCTTTATCACCACATATGTGCTTTATGTGTAAAGGGATGGGAGAGTCGGTCGACCATCTCTTCGTTCATTGTTCGGTGGCTATGGAGATTTGGTCGTTCTTTCTTCTTCAAGTTGGGGTGGCCTAGGTTATGCCTCAGGATCTCAGGGACTTGCTTATTCAATGGGTCTTACCAAGTTTAGGAAAGAGAGGCAAGCTCATGTACCAGGGGGTTTGGATGGCGACACTTTGGGTTTTGCGGGGAGAGATCTTCGAGGACAAGTGCAGACCACAGGTTCTCTTATTGAGTCCATTTGCAGTATGGTGGGCTCGTGGATGTTGATGCTTTCATCATTCAGAGGGATTTCCAGGATTGATATTTCTTCTAGATGGTTTGAGATTACGCAATCGTTCCCCCGAACAATCGAGACTGTGGCTGAGTGGCGGGATCCGAACATGGGTTCCCTTAAGGTCAACTTTGATGGGTCATCTTTCGACAACCTGGGCCCCTCAGATATTGGAGGTGATATCCATGATCATGTTGGTCATATCTCTCATATATTCTTTGGTCCGACCAGCATCGGCAACTCTACGAGAGCTGAGTTATTGGCACTTTTATCAGGTTTGAGGGAGGCATTTCGCCTTGATATCTCTTAGGTTATTATTGAGGGGGATTCTGCATCTGTCTTTTCTTGGATGTAGGGCTTCTCTCTTGTCCTTGGAGATGGGTCCATTTGGTTCGTATGGCTAGAATTCTAGGATTGGTTTTAGAGGCTTCCTTTGTACACACTCCGAGGTCTGGGAACGGTTTAGCAGATTTTTTGGCTCGTGCTAGTGTGGGGAAGGAGGAGTGGTTTGCAGGTCCTTCCATTGCTATGTTGGGTGATGAGTTTGCTCCATGCATGGTTATGATGGGTGGTCAGCTGATTTTTTGAGCCTTTGGCTATTTTCTTTTTATGTTTGTACTTTGTGCTTTTCTGGTCTTATGTATTCATCTTGAGCACTTCGACCTTTACTATCTTCTGTGTTTATATATATATATATATATGTGTGTGTGTGTGTGTGTGTGTGTGTGTGTGTGTAATGGTTATTCATCAATAAAAAAACAGTTAAATGATTATATAGCAATAAAACTCGAGGGAGTTGGACGTGCAACTAAGATTATATATAAAAGATTCCATTCCCATTTTTCAGGGGAAATCTTCTAATGGTTAACCCTTTAAAGGTACTCTGAAACCTCTTCTTCAGTGCAACCTAAGAGAATGGAAGATAAAAGAATCTGCACACCTTTTCAGACATTTGGAGAAATATCCGATTAGCTCGAACAAGTCAGATTCTAGGGAGAGGTGTTAAATACCAGAGATCTATTTTCATTTCATTCTTCATAAGATATCTGCTGAGAAGATAGGGATTCTTCTCAGGGCACATGGGTTCTGATAGAATTGAAGCAATTACATGGACTTTAGTTTTGCAGACTTTACATCTCTGTATATTCAGTTTAAATTTTGATCAATAACGATGAATCTATTAGAAAGAGAGAAGAAATGGTTCCCCAAGGAGGGGAAACCAAAGAAAAAAAGGTAAAAAAGCAAAGATAGGAAAAAAAAAATAAGAAAACAAACAACAGCCAACAATTGTCACTCTCCCCGTGGCCGATACCCAGAAATCTAGTTTAGATTTGGATCACAGTTTCTCAGCATCTAATAAGATCACTCCAACTGATTTCTTTGAACTCCGGCAGAACACTAACCCGTGAAGCGGCTAAACTCAAGATGGCTTCAATGATCGCCCCCAAACTTCTTCTCTTATCTGCAAAGATTCTCTTGTTCCTCTCCCCCCAGATACTCCACAAGATAGCGAAATGCACAGTCCTATACAAAATTTGTCCTCTTTTCCCAAGTGA
>JAUPMG010113133.1:0-11956 GCA_031762675.1 Pachysandra terminalis | reverse complement strand
ATTAGTATCCCTGTAGCTCATTTACATACTTTTCAAATCAATCTATATACAAATTCCAGTTTCTCAGTAAACTGGAATCATAAGATCAGCAATCCATATCAATCCTCCGAACCCATACTCATCTTACTAACATCACAACGAAATTAGCATTCCAAGGGCACTCCCTATTAGTTTATAAAACACCAGAATCTGCTGTGCATAAACAAAAACAGTAAAATCCTCTGTTTTTCACAAGTTCAGCACCCCAGGTAACCAAACCACATTAGAAATCCTTACTGTCCCTTAACCACATTTGCATACTCTTTAGTAACACATCAACCTAGGCCATAAACCAGATTCTCAGTACACATCCCTAGGATATAGGGCACACCACACTTAACTCAGTACAACTGCTATTTATACTGAGTTTGGTCCCTTTTCTAGTGACTTTTCACTAATTTTTGTAATTTTTGGCCCCCTCAGGGTCGACCCCCAACTAAACCGAAGCTTGTGAAATTCCTAGAAAATCATAGAAAACCCCATTCATTCATACTTTTCACATTTTACATAAAAATATCAATCATACAACCGTAATCATTGATTTCACAGTAACTTCACCATTTCTATCATATTACACATCAA
Organism: Pachysandra terminalis; assembly: GCA_031762675.1. Lineage (NCBI taxonomy): Eukaryota > Viridiplantae > Streptophyta > Magnoliopsida > Buxales > Buxaceae > Pachysandra > Pachysandra terminalis. Next base: position 11,335 of record JAUPMG010113133.1, on the reverse strand, counting down.
GGTACACTGTACACATATATGCATAAAACTGAACATTAGGTCACATGATCATCATATTTTCATAGTACAAACATCCATATTAGTACACACACAAACCCTATGCATCTTAATCCATTCTCACATTCATACTCATATTCTTCCATACATCATACTTCAAGATCATCATTCATTCATATATCTCTTTATTATATTCCTATGAAAACAAGTAGAAGGAGAACCAAGGAATCCTACCTCTTAGATTTTTGCAGAACTTTCCAACAAATTAGATCTCCCACAAGTCCTCTTCCAGCAGCCTCTCTTTCTTTCTCTTCTTCCTTCCTCTCCCTCCTCTTTCTTCCTTTCTCTTCTTTCTTCAGCAAAACCAGATCTCTTCTTTCCCGCTTCTCCCTTTTCGTCGTGTGATACAAGGCAAGGAATGGAAGCCTTCCTTACATGCACGTCCCTAATTGGAAGGAAGTTGAGAGTTAGGAAATCTCCCTCTCTCTAATTTCAGTTACTTAAGTTCAAATGATGGGAAAAAACCAAATCACCCTTACCTCTTTCCTATGGACCATACAACCATGCCCATTCCACTTGATCCCATATGTTTTGGCCCAAGGCCCTAAGCTCCTAAAAGTTATAAAAATTCGTAAGTAACCCCCTATTTCCTATTATTATCACATAGGTCCCAAAATCAAAACTTTTTATAATTAAATCCCATTCAGCAATATAAGCCCCAAGTCTATTATAATCTCTCATAGGGATTATAATACTAAATCAAAATTAACTTATATTAATCCTGATTTAAGGACAAGGGTCACTACAATCTACCTCCCTTAAAAGAAATTCCGTCCCAAAATTGACGTACCTTAATCCATGAACAAGGACGGATATCGCTTTTGAATCTCTGACTCTAGCTCCCATGATGCTTCAGATTCATCATGATGGTTCCATTGCACTTTCACTAGTGGAATAGTCTTTGTCCTCAATATCTGTTCTTTCCTATCCATAATCCTTACTGGTGATTCCTCATAAGACACATCCTCCCGGAGCGATAGTTCTTTCCAGTCTAAAACATGTGATGGGTCCGGTTCAGACTTCCTCATATGGAAATTTGGAAAACATCATGAACAGCACCCAACTGAGGCAGTATTGCAAGACGATATACAACACTACCCAGGCGTTCTAACACCTCGATTGGCCCAATGAAACTGAGTGCAAGTTTTCCTTTCTTCCCAAACCTCATCACACCTTTCATTGGTGAAACCTTCAGAAACACATGATCACCAGTGCTAAGCTCTAGATCCCGTCTTCTATGATCTACATAGCCTTCTAACGACTCTGAGCTACAAGTAATCGTTCTCGAATTATCTTCACCTTCTCAGTAGTTTCTTGGATAATCTCTAGTCCAAGAATACCACTCTCCCCCACATCTGTCCAACAGATAGGTGATCTGGTCTCCCATAAAGTGCCTCAAATGGAGCCATGCCGATGCTGGACTGATAACTGTTGTAATAGGAGAATTCTGCCAACGGAAAATGATTACTCCAACTTCCTTTGAAGTCCAAAACAATAAAGTAGCAACAACAAACATGTTAATGCACACAGCAACAACATACATAGCACATGCAACAAGCAAGTCCTATCTCCTCTAGACTCTACCCTGGAACAATGAACTTAGTGCTCTAATACCACTGTCACATCCCAAATCCGAAATCACTAATTTTAATGAGTGATACAAATCCCGAGGTACGACTGCCTATACTCATCCCGAGTGTAGGTCAATGATATAGCAATTAATCATGCTAAACAACAATAATAAATCAAATAAACCATTATTATTGTCCCAAACCAGCAAAAGTCTCTAAACATCAATTAAATGATAATAATAATCCCTTCCTTAAATCAAAGGAAGTCGAACCAAATCTAAAATTAAATCCCTACTTTAGGAAATAAATAACAGAAATAAATGAATAAAATCCAGCTTGAGTCCAAGCATCCTCCCAAATTCATGCCACCATTAGACAAGCCCTAATGTTGCTTTCCTGAAATACGTTGCATGAATGCGTGAGCTCGTGAAAGCCAATAAGTACAAAACCCTTATGACCATGCACACAAGACCACCCAAACACACATCAAACAACATGGTTATCATCTTTCAATCAATCCACATGCATCATAATAATTGTACAACACTAAATGATCCAAGAATAAAATAATGACATGAATATGAGATGAATGAATAAAATATAATAAGTGAAAATACTAAAATATAGTGTTTATAAAATGCCAAGCTCCCAAAAAATACACCATGTCAAATCTATTGGGCTTACGGATATCCATCAGTAGCCAAATCTTTGATCCTTTCATTGTAAGGCGAGGAATCGCGCCTCTTGCATCCATTTTACAGTCGACCAGCTAGATGAGACTATCTCCGACGCTCCATGTATACCTTATGGCTCTAGGGACTTTCAACCCATGGATCCCAATTGCCCAATCTATTTTCAATCTTTAGGGACTCAAACCTACAAATCCAAGACCAAGAGTATCTACATACCCTACATGAACTCTGAGCATGGTTTCCTATGTCAACACACACCCACAAATCATGATATTTTTATCCCAAGGATATCACCCCTATAGCTAAGGCCACCAATGGGCTATACCAATATAGAGTGCATACCTTGAAACCCAATGATGATCACACACTATTGTCAATTATTAATATTAACCCAAGAACACCACCTTTATAGCTGAGACCAACACTAGGCTATAAAACTATTGTGTGCATACCTTGTAACCCAATGATAATCACACACCATTGTTCCCAATGATGATCACACATTGCCCAACAGAGATAAATCACATATCTCCCAATATAAATTAATCCTAATTTTTATTAATGCAAAATCCACCATGTTAATTACTAACATGAGTCAACAGGTCCACATAACCAATCCAGGCCATCCAACAACCAGTTCCGGTTCTCAGGTAAGTTGATTAAATCACATAAATAAAATACCCGAAATTAAATAGTCATCGGTAGGTCCTCAGTGGACTGTTCGGTCCACTACACAAAGCAAAAGTGGGGTGAATCTGGGAATTCCACTCCCACACAAGTCAGATGTGAAAGAAAACACATAAAATCACAGATCTTACTGCCTTCAATGGGTTGGTCGGTCCACCGACCCACCTTCAGCAGCTAAACCCAAGAACAGACCATTCTTCAGCAGGTCCTTGAGTGGATGTGTCGGTCCACCGAAGTTCTTCCGCAGGCACAAGTCGGTCCACCGACAAGGTCGCCGATCGAATAGAATCCCAGATCACATTGCTTTTCCCAATGCATTTTCATTCTTTCTTAAGTCCAACTTATATGCCATGCATGATAATGTATAAACACAAAACCCATAGATAAAACATTCATCAAGCATGATCTAAACCCTAGATCACATCCACTTCATGCAACTTGCACATAAACACATATAAGCTAAAAACATACGTTCTAGCATGATCCACACCATATAACATCACATGTATGTGAAATTGCACGTAGTGATGTCCTAGAGGGAGGTGAATAGGTTTCAATGCCGAGATGCGGAATTAGGGCCCAATTAAAACCTATTAAATTATGCTACTGGTAATTGTTTAATATGGCAATGTAAATCAAACAATAGCTCGTATATGATGGTTCATAAGCGTGCAATTCTATCAAAATTAAGAGCACAAGCAAACCAACAAACACATACGATTTATAGTGATTCGGCACCCCGACCTACATCCACTCCCTTGAGCACCGATCGCCGGTCTCAAGGATTTCCACTACTAGAAGTTTTCTTCAATACGGCTAACCGTAAACCGTAACAAAGATTTTACCAACAATATCCAAGCCATGCATGAGGTTTCCCCGAGCTAACCTCCAACCAACTCAAGGTTTTCAGGCAACCTTCCACCGTTACAGCTTTAAACGAATATAAAAACAATAAAGGATTACTTCGATAGATATAACAATATAGAAGTCTGTCCGTTGGTGTGAGCTCGAATCCCTGATCTTCTCATTCACGAACCTAGCTCCTCTCCGCATAGATAATATCGATGAACGCTAAATGAAGACGAGGGCCTTACAACCCTAGATGTGTGTGTGTGATCTATCTAATCAAAGCAACACATAAGGGAAGGTCTTGGCTCTTTTTTTTTTTTGATAAATGATGAATTATATAAAAGATCAAGAGTAGGGAATAAGAAAACAAACACCAAGGCTAGCGAAACTAGACTCTAGCTCGGGGCACAAGACAGCTAAAATACATAGTACCAACAACCCAATACACAAAACCACCAGTTGTGCCCCACCCTAGGCACCAACCCATCAGATCAATCCTCCTACATCATCTCCAAAGACGGAACCCACTCAAACATGGCACTCCTCCCCAAACCCCTCCTAGCCAATATCTTAGCAGCCAAATTGGCCCTACTCAGGGACCAAGCCAAATGAACGAGGTGAGTATATCTCCAAGCGCACTGCTTAGACCTCCTCATCCAACCGATAATAGAAGAATACGAGCTCTCCACAATCAAATCTCGATAGCCATGTGCCCTAGTTAACCTCAAACCTGCAACTAAGGCCACCAAAGCAGCCCTCACCAACTCACCACCACCGCCAGGACTAGAGCCTCACCATCTCTGAACACACCACCAACCCCAAAGGGTCCAGAAGAATCCAAAGAAACTATAGAAAAATTGATCTTTACCCGCCCTGCCTCCAGAGGTCGCCAAACAGAGTACAACGTCAAGGGGCAGCTACCGCTCATTCATATCCTGTACCACTCTCTCCGAATATCCACTGCCATAATGCTCCTCACTGAGGCTCATGAAGCCACCGATGCCAAAATACCGTAGATCACATTGGATGTCGAAGACGAAGTATCCTAGAAGATCGTCATGTTACACTCTCTCCAAATATGCCAAAATATAGCCTGAAACACCAAATGATACAAAATACGTCCTCTCTCTGCCAAGCCCGGGAATCTCCATTGTGCAAATAACTGGCAAATACCAACCGGAATAACCCACACCCTCCTAATACTACACAGAAAGAACCTCCAAATCTTAACAGCCATAAAACAGTGAAGAAACAAATGGTCAATTGTCTCCTCTCTACATAAGAAGCAAATATGAGGTGAGGGAGCCATAAACCTCCTCCTCTGGATCATACTCGTCGTGTTAATCCAATAAAGCAATTTAGATCGGACAAATGCCTTAACTCTAGGTGGTGCAGGAGTGAACCACACAGCCTGGGCAGAGAAGGAAATAGGGGTCCCAAGTTTGTTAGCTCTGAACTGACTAAAGAAGAACCGATACGAGAAATACCTCTCTGATCCGGGGATCAGATCCTCCTATCTAGCCACTCCTAGGACACAAATAAATCCCTGACAGCCTCAAACAAAGAGGCCAACTCCCCCATCTCCACCTCCTTGACATCTCTGTGCAAGGGAAGGTTCCACACAAGACCGAAACCAAACCAAGAGAGAACCTCACACACCAAAGCGGACTGAAACTAAACCAATCTAAAAACTCTAAGAAAGCAGAGGCAGAAGGGAATCTCCCCAATCCACACATCAGACCAAAAGAAGATAGAAGTCCCACACCCCACCATGAACCAGACCAAAGTAAGAAACATAGAGGCTAAGGCCACAACCGTTTCCAAGGACTAGCCAACAACGCTCTTGCATTCAGATTAAGGTCTCTCCCATTCACATGGACGCCATACTTACTAACGATCATCTTGCACCACAGATTGACCCGTTCATCGTTGAACCTCTAAAGCCATTTAGCCAGCAACGCTGAGTTCCGATCCACTGTGTTACCCAAGTTCAAGCCACCTAATTCCTTCGTCTTGCACACCTCCTCCCTCATCTTACCGTTACCCTCCCATAAAAACTTTCGCTGAAGCTTCTCAATATGAGAAACCACCCCCTTGGGTATATGGAACAACGACATATAGTAGACAAGAAGACTAGCCATAACGACCTGGATAAGAGTGATCCTACCACCCAAAGAAAGATCATTTCTCTTCCAACCAGCCAACCACTGCTCGATCCTCTCGACAACAAGATCCCAGAAAACCACAGATCTGGGATTACCCCCCAAGGGTAACCCCAAGTAGGACAAAGGCCACACCCCTTTCCCAAAACCAAAAGCCGCTATACACTCATCTAACATCTCCTCCACATGGATGCCAGCCATCGACGTCTTTCCCAGGTTGAACTTCATACCAGACACCATCTCAAAGACTCTAAGAACGCTCTTAACCCATCTAACCTGCCCAAGGTCCTCCTCAATAAACAAAATCATATCATCAGCAAACTGAAGGTGGGACACCTCCACCTCGTCCCTCCCAACCCGGAATCCTCTAACTAGACCCCTCTGCTCAACTATGCCCATAAACCATCTTAAAACATCCCCAACTAGAGTAAACAGGAAGGGAGATAGTGGATCTCCCTATCTGATACCCCTAGAAGAAGGATTAAAACCCTGAATCGACCCATTAAGCAAGAAGAAAAAACTAACATTCCTCAAACACCCTGCTATCCATCTCCACCATCTTACCCCTAAACCTCTCCACCCCAAAATTTGATCCAGAAAGCACATTCTACCCGATCGTAAGCCTTTTCCAAATCAAGTTTAATGACCAGCCCCGGACTCCCCACTCTAAACCTCTCCTCGACACACTCCGTAGCCACAAGAATACTATCAACAATCTACCTCCCCTTAATATACGCACTCTGCTGAAGAGAAACCAATTGAGGTAGCACCATCCTCAGCCTAATCGAAAGGACATTGGCAATAATTTTATAAGGACTGGTGGTCAGACTGATGGGCCTAAAATCCTTGATATCGTCAGCCCCAGGCTTCTTAGAGATAAGAATCAAAAATGTAGCATTAGTAGCTCTATGAACAATCACGCTCTCAAAAAAATCAATAAAAACCTTCAAGAGATCATTCTTAATCATCTCCCAATTATTCTGAAAAAAAAAACATATCATGAAAGCCATCAGACCTTGGAGCCATATATTGTGTTGTATACCAAAGTGCCCTGAAAGTAGAAAAAGCCTCCTGAACAAGGTTCAACCAACTATCCTACGGAACACGAAATTTTCCATCCTTGAAAAGCAAATAATCTTCTAAGTGGTACCCATCAACTGCATCACCATTTTCCTGCCCTCTCGCTCTGTGCACACACACATAAATTCGGTCTAGATTCCTTTTCCAAGCCGCCAGAACAAAAGATTGAATTAACAGATTCACCTGCTGCTCGTAACAAAAAGAAAGAAAGATTTGATTCACGATCAACTTGACTTGCTACAAATTAGAATTCTCAATTCTGTACAACATCTAGGCAATGAAATATTTTCAAGAACAAGTAACTCATAATGATTTTCGTCTCCAGTTCCAACTATCTTTTCGATGTTAGAACATATATTAACTCACATCTTATTTTCGATCATTTCAATTGTAATTACGATTCATTTGATAACCTTATTAGTCGATGAAATCATAGGGCTATCGAATTTGTCAAAAAAAGGCATGATATCCACCCAACTCTATTTTTTGGTTGGGCAAAATACGACTTTTTCGAAATGAATTGAATGAACAATTCATAAGAATAAATTTGTCTGTGAGATTCCAGGTATTCTATAGTGCTTTCCCGAGTCAATTGTTTCCCCAGCCAACTCCCAGATTGCTACCTTAATTTCCTCCTCCTCAAAGCCTCTTTCCAGCCACCAGTTACTCTCCTGATCCAAGCGTCCCTCACTCCTGCTTTTCAAAACAAAGTCAAAAAAAAACAAAGTCAAAACTCTTCTTTGATTTATACAACCGGGAGTAAAAAACAAATAAAGTAGAAGCGATGTCCTCCTATGACTCCAATCTCTCATCCTCCACTCTCAAAGAAACCATCCCATTCTTCCTTCTTCTCCCATTGGCCATTTTATGAAAGAAACGAGTATTTCCATCTCTTTCCTTCAACCACTTCACCCGAGATTTCTGCCTCCAACTAATCCCAAGTCTCAGAACATCCTTTAACTCTTCCTTAATCTTCTTCCTCTCCTCCACCTCCTCCCTACACAAGGATCTCACTCACAAGGATCTCACTCCTTCCCCACGATCAATCTCCACCATCCTTCCTAAAAGCTTATTTTTCCCATCCCCAATCACACCAAAAACCTCCTTGTTCCAGCTCTTAATCTTTTCTCTCAAGCCTCTAAGACCTCTCATGAACTTAAAACCAGCCCAACCAATATTAGCTCCAATACATTCCTCCCACCAATCCTTGATCGACTCCATAAAATTAGGATGGGATAGCCACATGTTCTCAAATCTAAAGGGAGATGGCCCCCTTGCCTAACATCAATGCAAATATGTAAGGGCCAATAAGCCGAGGTGTTTCTAGCCATAAGCCACTGATTGGTAAAAGGGAAATGCTCATCCTAGCCTAAAGAGGCCAAGAATCTGCCCAAACGACAACAAACAGGATTCCTCTGTCCATTAGACCAAGAAAATTTACCCCCTTCAAAGGGTAATCCACCAAATCACAATCCTACGAAAACTTCCTAATGCTCCTAGTAATTCTCGCCACACCACCACTCTTTTCACTTACAAACCTAGTCACATTAAAGTCCCCAATCAAATACCGAGCCTCAACAAAATTTCTTTTAAGATCTCTGATCTCCTCCCAGAAAGTCGTCCAATCCCTCACTCTATTAGGAACGTACATCGCGGACAGGACCCACTCAAACCCATCAGACTCACTCTTAAACTGAAAGGACAAACTGAAACAACCCCGTGACACTTCACCACCAGCCACCGAAGCCATGTCCCACAACACGAGGATACCCCCCGTCGTCCCTATCAATGGCAGAAACTCCCACCTACGGTCTTTATCACCCCATAAATGTCTCACCAAACCTTGATCAATAACTTCCTTTTTGGTTTCAATCAACACTAGAATGTCCGGTCTAGCACTCAAGCACAAGTCCTTAACCACCCTCTTCTTCTCTACCTTACCTAGACCTCTGATATTCTAGCTTATTATCTTCATTGGAACACTGCCTCTCCACCCTCGTGCCTAGTCCTAAAGATATCAATGGCCTCCTAAGCAGAAACCGCCTTACCTCTACCATCTCAGATTTCATCCAGAACAGTAGAAGCAAACTCGACCATCCTCCCCATCTCTCCCTCCTCTCTCTCGCCTAGACCAACTGACACCCTATTACCATCTAGCACCTCTACTCCTATGTCCAACAAGGCCTGCTGAACAAAAACCCCCTCACTACCATTCAACCTTACCACCTCCCCCACATCACCCCCATATCCATTCACCACCTGTTGAACTAGGTTAACACAATGATCTGGATCAGCAGACTTAGCTAGTCTCTCAGTGTTTGGCGGTTCAAAAGCAGCTGAGGCAATCGGAGCTGCAAAACAATTGCTGCAAAACAACAAGCGTTGCAGCTTACTAGCGAAATCAGGGGAAGGATCAGAGTAAGGACGGGAAGATGATTTGAAATGGCACCCTGCACTCAATGTCAAAACGTTTGTCAGAAGTCTGCACTGATTTTGGGGAACACACACGAACAGTCCCAAATGGATTCAGCAACAGGCTCCCCCAGTCCACGGTCACTAATGCCTCCTACCACACCACCCAAATCCTGTACAGGAGAAGCTTTCCTATAAGATACTTCCTTCAAAGGACTCTTTCAGACATATACCTTCTAAAACTGAGCATCTCCTTTCCTCATGCCAACTGAATCAACTTTTCCTTTGAAGACAACGGCACCAATGCTCGTATTCTTCCGAATAATTTCCACCCCGGACTCGAGCGCTTCCATCCTTGAAGAGAGATCAATAACACATTCGATTGGTGCAATACCCTCAAACAAAATAGCTCTGAGCTCCTTCCCCACAGATAACGCAACCCCCATCACCCCCCTCTGTTTGTTAGATGTCGACGCCTCGTCACGCCAGAAAAACTCCCACCATACCCTGAATGATGTACAGATCTCTCTTGTATCTCAATGGAACCAGTTGCGCCCTTCATACCCGAGCTGAAGGCTAGCCTCTTGGACTGAAACGAAAGGCTGCCAGGCAGCCTTGGGCCAAGGCCCCAAGAGCGCATCACCGTCCCCCACTTTTGCATCAAAAGCCACCCCATCCCCTACTATCCTGGGCCCCGCATCCCTACAGGCCCACAAGGAAAGCCCGATCCCAAGCTTCTGCCTAGGTCCATCTTCCCAGTACCACGAGCCCTCTCCTTTTCTATGCAATTTACGTCACTACCCACAGACCCAGACTGAATGGGCCCCGCGTGCCCCATCGCCTTGGGATCAAAGGAAAGCCCACCCCGAATCGATCCAAACCCTTTTGAATAAGAGGGGTCGTCTCCTTCAGAAACCCTAAAGCAACTCCTGCAGACTACTTGTCATGATCAAGGGGTTGTTTAGCCAAAAGAAGAAAAGGGTTTGAATCTCTGAGCTCCCCTTTCCCCATCCGTACGGCATCGACAATTGGTTGGCTGGATCACTCCCCAATGCCGCCAATGCCGGTACATGCCACCAAACCAGCTGTCAAAGCTTGGGAATCATGTCTACCAACCCTGCCACGTCCCTCTTTGACTGCCACGTCACCATCGTCTTCACCACCAGCAAATCGCACCTCCGGTGAACCCCCCTCTGCAACTATCTCTATTCCAGCCTCAAACCATTTACGTCCATCAGAGACCCAAATCGACCTCAGAATCCTCCACGCAAGCTCAACACGCACCTCCATCCACACCTTCAAGAAACCTCCTCCGATCTCTACGGCGGACGTCGTGAGGCTAGCAAGGCCACCCAAAGAATCCTCCAACTACACGGATGAATTGGTGATTCCACAAAAGCGTCGGAATACCCTTAATGGCAATGTGCCATCCAAGATTACAACATGGCCCTTTGAGTGTGTATAGCCTTGAGTCCAAGGTTTACGATGTTGATGTCGACAGGCATGTCGCCAGGTGACTTCGGTGACATGTTGGCGACATGACGAAAACAGGGAGAAATGTGAGGGAAATGTGGGGAAGCCATGGGTTTTTGATGGATTTTTGACCACAAACTTTAAATATGCCTAATTAAGGCCTAAATGCATTCAAATACATCAAAAAATGCAAAAACAAAAATGCCTACACATTAAAAGTCATTACATGAGGGGGGTTAGCTTACACGCTGTCGGGTTTGTAAGATGTAAAATATATGCTATATGTAATTTAATCAAATTGAAAGTTAATGTAATTCAAACTAACAGATAAATAACAGTAGGAATCAAGTGT
>JAUPMG010113114.1:0-11957 GCA_031762675.1 Pachysandra terminalis | reverse complement strand
CTATACCCCATAAATCCATGTGTTGGATGTTATGGACATAATGAGAGTTATCATATTGATAATTGGTGAGGAAGTCTTGGGTGAGCTATTAATATTTTATTATATGTGTTGAGGGAGTCGCTCTCCTAATATACCAAATCAAATTTGTTTAAAGTGAGGGATATGATCTGGGTGACATTCCCAATATTTGTTTAAAGTGAGGGATATGATCTGAGTGACATTCCCAATATCTGTTTATGGTAAGGGATATGTTCTGAGTGTCATTCCCAATATACCAATTAATTGAGTGAATCCTGTTAGTAGATTGGCTAATGTATAATTCACAGAGGTAAATCTGAGTGATTCATTGAGATATTCTCTATGATTGAAAATAACAGAGGCGATTGTGACCTCTAGGTTGCATCTCCTAGAAACTATAATGTACACATAAAATAGTCTATTAGTCCAACCAAATATCGGGAGATGTGTTCTGTGTGAGACATCTCGACTAATACGATTAAGATCGGATGTGGAACATACACTAACCGAATGCATATCATCTTTTATGTGCATGGATTACATTTTCAGGTTCAAGTTCAATCTTGGGTCGCAAGCCTAATTGTAGAGCTCAAGCTCAGCTCATACAAGCTGAGCCCGATCCTAGGTAGCTCGGCTTGTTGACAGTCCTATCAATGACTTCTGCTGTTCTGTTTCAGGTGGTCCCATCGATAGCAATTGCATTTGTGACATATGAGACGGTGAAGGACGTTCTTGGTGTTGAGATGAGAATATCAGACTAAAACGGGGAAGCTGAGAATGTCGACCACGGTTCTATTTTTGTAGGCACGAGGGGAAAGAAGAGGGAGAAGGTAAATTAGGGGGAGAAAAATATTTTTTGGAGAGAACGACGTAGTTGGAAGCAGCTCTATCAAGTGGATGTTGAATTCTTATATATGGTCTCTCCTTGTCCTTCCGAACATACCTTAGATTTCAGCTTCTTATTTGTGTTAGTATGCTTTGGTAATAAAGGGTTTGTAAGCAAGAAAGAAGCAGATACATTTGCCTTGCTTTCCTTCTAAAGTATGATGAAATCATTCTCATAATCCAGTCTTATTTCTGGTGACTGATTATAAAGAATGGTTCTATTTATTGCCTATTCTCTTTCTGGGTTCTTCCAGTCATTTATTTTTCTATTGTTTTGTCTTATCAATGAAATGATCTACCGAAAAAATACAAATCTTAATAGCTTGAAATAGGTAAATTTCTTAGGTGGGATTTAGTCTATAAACCTTTTTCTTGCCTTCTCTTAAAAACTGTTTGAGAATGCCAAGTACATTTCTGATACGAAGTCCGAAGTTCATAATACATCCCATTCTGGGAAGTTATAAGCTACTAGCATGTTTTTGATCTATATATAATTGAAGGAGATCATGAAGCTGCTGCACAATAATTTTGAGCAAGGGTGATCTACTCAACGATACATGAAGAGAGCAACATGGCTCATGGGGTCTCTATTTGAAAAGCCAATTCAACTCGTTAAGTCCAAGTCCTCCCCCTTCCCTCTCAACTGTTTCTGGGAGAGAATAGTCTGCAATTTTTTATGCGGTACCGAACATGCACTGCTCTGTACATGATCCTCACAAGTTAAGGTAAAAGCGGTTTTGAGGTTCACACAACTCTTAGAGTTTGGTTGGCTCACTAACGAATATCGCAGAAGATTTTACTGCACGTGCCATATGCTACTCTCTGTACTCCCTTTTCTTTCTTCATTCAATAGCACAACAATTGAATCCATTTCTCTCCATGTGTACATTCCTTCATCAACTTCATGTCGCATATGAAGTCTCAGACATAAAAGAATTCGCCTAAAACTAACGCTATTATTTGTGTAATACGGGAGAAACATTAAAAATTGGACGGACATTAATATATGTGCTAAAACCTAAACCTAATAAATATGTACGAATGAGGCTTACATGAGTAAAAATATATGTATTTTTTTTTAGAACAGGTAAATTCCGGATTTTATATAAAAGAAGAAAAGAAAAAGGATGATTAAACATTGCAGGCTCATACATGTTAGGACCAAATAGAAGTCCCACACAACCAAACCACAGAAGGCAGACCAGATATCTGCAACACATTACATCTACACCAATATGTCACTCCCAACGGCGGGATTGAACAAAGAGGAAGGAGCAGGCAAATCATCAATCGACTGAGACACACGCCAACAAGCTACCAAGACACCCGAATTCAGCAATCAACAGAACCGTCAATCACCAAACCCAACATCATCAATTCTTGAATCAGCAGTAGCATGATGCCAATGCCAATCCGCGAAGACCTGAAGCAGCAACAAACCAGTAGCAAGTCCAAAGGAGCAGCACCACAGTAAACCCATCAGTAATAATCGAGCACACAGCAGTAGCCGTTAAAAACGCCCGGCATCATCCACCAAGCGCCAACTAGAGCAGCAGCAGCGACATAACAAGGCCAATCCACCACACAACGTGAAGAAGCTCCGAGCAGCATCACAACATTAGTGAAACAGCACCCCAAAGACCCCAGCCCAACAATAGTACTCCAGTAGCACAAACCACAACAGCAAAGAGGGAACAAGGCATAAACCAAAAGGTAAGGAAGCAACCAATCGGCGCATCCACACCAACAACTGACCACGTTAGGACCACTCACCCCTCACCACTCTCACCCTGTATAACCAGAATCACCAATTAAAAAATCAATCACCACCTTCAAGAATAGGCCCACACCTCTCACCACCCTCACCCATAGCGTAACCCAACAGTGACCACAATCACCAACATGCCCACACACACCACTGATGACGCACACACCCAGAATCACAACACACCAATCAGCTTAGCCTCGCCAATACTTCTTACCCAAACTATCACTTTGAAGACTCTTCTTTGAAGACTCTTCTTGACATTTTAGGTAGCTCATCATTTCTCCAAGAAGTGACCTCATTGAGGTTAAGGTACAACCTAGCTCATTGAGGTTAAGGTACAACCTAGCTAAGTAATCAGCCGGACCTCAATCATTCTTTTTATTTACTTATGACTAATTAAAAGGGCATTAGAGAATCGGTCAAATCATTCTTCCACGCGGCAAAAATAGTCATATTTATCATTAGAAAGTATTTTATCTATTATTGGTGATGACGGATTTTTAAGAGACTAAATATATATTAGAATGGAAGGACAACTAATACATTTGGACCAATACAATCATCTACTCAAAAGAAAATGTAGGGAAGTCTATCTCAAGACAGCCTAAACCGTCGCGCAGCTATTCTGTCAAGACCGTTTTTTGTCAACCTTGACCTGTGGAGAAGACAAAGAGAAGGGGCAGAAAGGAAAGGAATATTGCAATAACTGAATAAGGTAGTTAGAATGCAATTCCAGAGTAGTAAAACCTCACAAGTTAAAGATCACTCTCTTTCTCTTTCAATGTCTTTATTAACTGTTGTTTTAGATTTCAAGGTTTCTGGTTTGAACTCTGATTTTTCGATCCTTTTCAATGGAGGATAGGTTTTGGTATTTGTATGGAGTTTTCCACTCCAAATAGGACAAGTGTCACTCGACTAAGCGTTTAGAGGGGGACCCTCACATGCTAAGCAAATCATGAGTGACACGTGGTCCCGAATAATATCTTGAAGGACGCTCGTTCTTCAACACGGCTAAGTTACTTCCAGAGAAAGAGACCAAATCATTTCAAACCTTAAAAACTGCTATGCGAAAAGTTGCTTTGGAACTTGAACAACACAGATTAGGAGACGTGTGTTACTTTCATACAAATCCCAAAGAGCAACGTTACCATTCCTACCGCCATTCCAGATAAGACAAAACCCCCTTTAGATAAGTTAAAAAATAGATATTATAAGTCGGTGAGATTTTTACCACGTGCTTTTCATTCTGAGAACCCATCTTAATCAACCTCTTTTAGGGGACAATTCAATGTATAAGATACTTTGTTGATTTCATATGTTTCGAAGGAGAACTCCCTTTGGCGGCTATCTTACTTCCAAGAAAATCAAGAACAACTATATTCTTACAGGGTGATCAGTGTATTCTTGAATTACCCATGTAGAGAACTCGAGGCTAAGTGTATCGTCACGGAATTCGTTTTCATGATCAATCGTCCCTATAAAGAGGAGGTTGTTTTGAAGTCCCTTAAGGTTCATAGCTACAGTGACCAATCCGAGTGCATTCTACTAGAATGAAATTAGAAGTAAACATGCGAATTCTTATAAGATGAAGTGAGAGGACGTTCTCAAAGTCCGTGAAAAACCAATCTTCAGGAAATACTTCTGGAGATGGCGTGCTTTCAACTTCTAAAGCCCTTTCCACTTAGGATTTGCTTCCTAGAAGTGAAAGTTTCAAGATGTGGCTCGAAATCGATTCATAAGAATAAATAAAAGTGACTTCGAGTCCAAGTTTGTGATTCGGACGCATAAAAGAGTACATTCGAGGAGGTAAACCCAAGTCTGTGTCGTTCGAGAAGGACATAATCCTTAGTCTTTTTGGGGTGACAAGTCTTTGACGATATTCCTCCTTCGAATTCGTTTAGCAGGAGCAAACATACCTCCTTCGAATTTACCATCTAGAGGTGGTTAGCCTGAAAAGACTTCATTCGGAATTATCCGTCGAAGTTATCTTTCAGATCCATCCATTGAGGTTGTCCTTCGGATTTGTCCGTCGAAGTTGTCTCTTGGATTTGTCTGTCGAGGTTGTGCCTCGGATTTGTCCGTCGAGGTATCCTTGATGAGAAGGAATATACTTGCCTTGTGATTTTTTAAGACAAAGCATAAAAGTGATCTTTCGAAGTCTATGGATGTGATCCAAAAATGACTCATGAGTTAGAAGGTATTGAAAAAGTTCCCTCGATAATTTTTCCTTGAGTAAAAATATCCTTAAAACATGAAGGTATGTGATAAAATCACTCGAAATCTGTTCTAGAGAGTAAATAGATGTGACTTCGATGATCTATTGAAATCTTAACTATCTGATGAGTTTATTAGGGATAGTATGCCCCTAAATACGTCATTCGAGTAAAATAAGGTCCATTGAGGGAAGAGTAAGATTCTCATTCCCTCGGGTGCCAAGAAGGCACTATGTCGTAGGAACATAAGTCCTTTGAATATTTCAAAAGGTAAGAAAGAATGTGTTTGTTGGGTCTGGGACACATGGCGCTCCCCCAACAAGCTAAAATTCATAAATTTTGCTTCTCCAATAAGTTATTGTCTTTTTGGTGATAAGAACGGTCAGATATCTCTGAGCAGTTTCAAATATCGCCTTTCCACCAAATCGTCTAATTACCGTACGCAACTTCTGACAGCTTGCACGTGAAAGAGACGATTGTACAATCGTTTCAGCTTTATTGAATGATTTAGTGCATGCAGTCATACCTAAAACGTGTACACGTGCTTTTAAAAAAGTGCCACGTGTAAAGTGTAGCTTAATTAGACCGTTTGATCCCCGTTATAACTAATTTATTATCTTTAATTAAAATAAAAACATGTCTAATAAACGCTCGTGCATTTTGAACACATGGAGTGAGAAGGTGAAGATTTCTTTCTGCGAGAAAAGTAAAGGATGCAGTGGTATTTCGTTGCTGCCTTTCTCACTATTTTCACCAGTTCCCAGGTCGGAAACCCTGAATCCTTCAATTTCGCTTGCTATTTGCAGCTTCGTTAAGAACTTCGTATGATCCCAATTATGATATATTCTCTTTCTAACTTCTCTCTTAATTTTATGCTCATGCTGTTCCTATGATGGATCTCATTTCCCCTATTTTTCCTTGTTTCTGAATTCATATGTTAGTCAATTAGGTTTTCTGGTTTCCTTTGATCGACCAGGTTTGAAATTTGCTTGATTTGAGAGTAATCGAGTGACAAAATTTTGTAAAACAGGATCTTCGTGGATTATAGGGGATGAATAAACATAGAACTGGAGTTTGTAGACGTATGGGTTCTACAGAAATGCAATGAACATAGTTTAAAGTCGAAGAACTAGTGGTGTGTCCCGAGATAGACAAGTCAGGCATGATGTAACTGAAGAGGATGCTCCATTGTCATGAATCTTGGCTAATTTCAAACTTAGGGTTGCCTTTCTTATCATTATTGAGATCAACCAAAGGTAACCTGTGGGTCTCAGATGGTTTATATGATTAGTTAATCCAATTTTATATAAGTGGAGCACATGACCAGCACTTTCATTCAGAAGCGAAAATGTCTGATTTATTTATTTTTTTTTCCATTTTCCTATCTCCACTGATCAAGCAAACATTGGGCTTTTGGAACTCTGAGTAACACTGTTACGACGGGCTTAACCGTTGTTCCAAAAGCCCCAAGACCGATGGAAACTTATTTGGTTAAACCCTTAACGTTTAGGATCGTAACATTCCACAACGCTTCCGTAGCCAACGTCGACGGCGGCCCACTCTATCGATACTGGCCCGATGGTAGCTCTTTTTTCTATTTGGCGGCTCCACCCACTTATCAATATTCAATGACTTAGTATCGTGCCTATACATAATACCAAGGTATCTTAATCTAGCCTATAGGTCACCTCCTTCGTGACGTGGTGCCTGCTCTGATACCAACTGTTACGGGCCTAACCGTTGTTTCAAAATCCCCAGGACTGATGGAAACTTATTTGATTAAGCCCTTTTTTTTTTGATATGGGAGATAATATATATAGAAAAGAAAAAAAAAACGTAGAGAATACACCTCAGTTGTACACCAACAGTGTACAAACACAAGGAAATTCAAAAAGGAAGACAAAAACATAACAAAACGAAAGAAGAAGAATGAAATGCAGAACCACCACCGAAGTAGCAAGCAAGAGCACCCTTGAACAGCTACAAAACCCATAGGAGAGTTTCTTCAAAGCCGATGGAGCTAAGGGTATACTTCCCAAAACTGATCAAAGGAGATATCCCTACACATAGGAGAACCCGATGCCCAGATGTAGATTAAATTTTTAACTTTCCTGATGATATGAGCAATATCACATTCTCTACCTTCAAAAATTCTGGAGTTTCTTTCCTTCCATAAAACCCAAGTGATTGCAGCAGGACATAAAAGCCATGACAAACTCATCTTATCACTACACTTCCCGTGAAATCCCCAAGCCTCCAAAAGAGAAGAGAAGTGTTGAGGTTGAACCCAAGGAAAATCATACAAGTTAATAAACCATCGCCAAATCACATATACCACAGGACAGTGAATAAGTAAGTGATCCACCGATTCCGCATCCTTCTTGCATAAGACACACCTATTGGGGATCATTCAACCTCTACTTACCAAATGGTCAACAGTCAGAGATTTATCAAGAGTGGCAATTCAAAGGAAAAAGTCAACTTTTAATGGGATGAGAGGACACCAGACAAGTTTACCAGGGCCAAAACTATTACCAATACCACACAATTGAGTAAAAAGAGATATAACCGTGAAGATCCCAGATTTTTCAAACTTCCATCTTCTGAGGTCATCACCAATGATTGGTCTCCAATTTGAGAAAAGGAGAAAAAGAGCAGAAATCGACTCCAATTCCCTATCAAAGAGAGGCCTTCTAAGTTGCAAGTTCCATTCCAGGTCTGAACCATTCCAAACCAGAACATCTTTCACCAACGTATTTTTTACAGGAATTAATCTGTAGATATCGGGGAACATCTCCATCAACTTCCCTTCAGACCACCGGTCCTCCCAAAATCTCACCCATTCCCCATTACCTACAGCAAAAGAGACTTCATCCTTGAAGCATTCATGCACACTCATGATTGCCTTCCAAAGCCCAACTCCATGCGACACCCTAACTCGGCCTGATTCCCAGTCACCAAAACAGCTGCCATATTTAGTTTTAATCACTCCAACTCTCTCTCGCTATCCCATACCTCCAAAGCCATTTTCCCAACAGCGCTTTATTGAAAGTAACAAGAGGCCTAAGGCCCAATCCCCCTTCCTTTTTAGGTTTGCAAACAGATTTTCACTCCACCAAATGATATCTATGAATATCTTCAGAATCACCCCACAGAAAATTCCTTTGAATTTGTTCCAATCTTCTTGCCACTGCAACTGGAATCTTGAGAATAGAAAGTAAATAAGTCGGGAGACTAGATAAAGAGCTTTCAATTAGAGTGATTCTTCCACCTTTTGAAAGGCACCTCCTTTTCCATCCATCCAAGCATTTCTCCATTCTTTCAATGATAGGTACCCAAGCTAATTTATTCTTGTAAGAAGATCCAAGCGGTACTCCTAGATATGAAGTTGGCAAAGATGAGGTTTTGCAACCTAGGATGCTACTCAAGAAATCACGATTCTCCACCTCACCCACCCAAACATCTCACTTTTACTGAGGTTTATTTTGAGACCCGAGACAACCTCAAAACAAAGACGCATACATCTAAGCCACATCACTTGTTCAGATGATGCTTCACAAAAATGTAAAACATCATCAGCAAACTGTAAATGAGTCACCATTAAATCTTCTTGACCCACGCCAAAACCAGTAAAAAAATTACTATCAGCGCCTCTATTTACCATTTTCCCCAAAATCTCCGTCACCAAGATAAACAGATATGGTGATAAGGGGTCCCCTTGTCTCGTCCCCTTGAAGGAAAAAAAAATTCTGTCGCCACCCCATTTACCAAGGCAGAAATAGATGCTGAGTGTAGATAAGCTTCGATCCACCCCCTCCATTTCACGCCAAAACCCATCCGACCCAAAATATAGAGAAGATTATCCCAACTTACATGATCATACGCCTTCTCCATATCGAGCTTGAAGATTAGACCTTTTCCCCCTTCCTTAAGCTTCGAATCCAAGCATTCATTGGCAATTAAAATACCATCAAGGATTTGTGTCCCTTCAACAAAAGCCGATTGTGTTTCAGAAACTAATTTTGACAATACACCCTTCAATCTATTCGCTAGGACTTTTGCCACTATCTTATAGAAACTAGAGTTTAAACTAATTGGCTGGAAATCTTTTAGATTAGAAGCCCCCTCTTTCTTAGGATTGTAACATTTAGGATCGTAACAAACACTCATGTTCCTTTGTCTATTTGGTTTGTCATTTTCCTTTTTTTGTATATTTTATTTCTTTTTTGTGGTTCTAAGCTTTTTCTTAACTTGTATTTGGTTGCTGTTTAAAGTAATGTCCTAGCTTTGTTTGGGACATCTGGTGCATTTTTTCCCTCCTGTTTGTGTGCTCGTTATCATTTTGGAGGAACTTTCAAATGTAATTTTGTTACAAATTTTTTTGGAAGTGAAGTTGATTGTGTGGTAAATTTTTTATATCTATGCATTATTATATACCATGCAACATCTACTTAAAAGATAGTTTCTTTTGTTACTTTCTTTTCCTTCTTGTTATCAATGAGAAGTGACAGTAGATTATGTACGATAATGACATAGATGCCTGCCTGAGCCTGAATTGATTAGCATGGTTTTCCTTTTACTTATGATTCCTTTTTCCTTTTGGAAAAACAAAAATACAATTTCTTATTCATTTTGTATCCATGGAAGTCACAGTAGATTATGTACAATGAGGACATGGATGCTTGCATAATTGAAACAGAAAAGAGTTTCTTCTTTCCTAGAAATTCCAGCACTTGATTTCTTGACTTTTGCATTTTGGCATCTTCCAGGGAATTTTGACAACACTTTCACAAAGTAATGGGGAATATGAGTATGATTATGCAACTGTTCCGTTTCTTGCCGAGGTTCTTAAGGTAGTTCTAATTCTCACTCTTGGCTCATCATAGAAAAACGTGTCCTTTTTTATTTTATTTTATTTTTATGTGGCTTAGTTTTAGAGTATATTAGAAACATTTAACTTATTGAAGAAAATATCTATGTAATATATACGATAAGATCATTTTACGATTTAATAGAAGTGAACTTACCTCTTTAAATAAGTGATGCCGGTTGGTTCATGGTTGACAGTCTTTTTTGTTTCTTTTACCCCATTGATAAATTCTGTTTCTTTCACGGTTAAACTGCAGCTTCTGGTATCTAGTTTTCTTCTTTGGAGAGAGCACCAGGCATCGCCTCCTCCAAGAATGACTACAGAATGGAAGAGTGTGCAGTTATTCCCAATTCCTTCCATCATATATCTAATCCACAATAATGTTCAATTCACTACCCTGACTTATGTCGATACATCCACATATCAAATAATGGGTAATCTGAAGATTGTCTCCACTGGGATATTATTCAGGTGCTTACTGCTAAAGCTTTGTTATTGCTTAGTGATCAATCCATGTTTTTGGTTAGTGCTAAAGTTCTTTTTTCATACTTTATGATGTAGATACATGATTTATACAAGTGAGCAGTATTTTCATTTGATGTTTTAGGCTGTTCCTGAGGACAAAATTGTCCAATCTGCAGTGGATGGCCATTGTTCTATTAGCCGTTGGAACAACCACAAGCCAGGTGATAATGAAAATCACTTTCTATTTAACAAATAGCGAAGTTGATTTTGCTCTATCATAGCAGCATAGTACTTGACCAAATGTATGTAAATTGAATCAAGTCAATGCATACAAGCTTATGATCTAGTTTTATGGTAGTTCTATGACAAAAGGTTGTGCATCCAGACATTCCTCAGCATCAAATTTACTTTTTGTTGGTGAAAATATCTCCAAGATTGAGTTTTAATATTAAATGAGGTTAATAGAGTTCCTAATATTATATAGGAAAAGCTATTTTCATGATTACTTAGAAAAAAATGAAGCTTACATTTTCTTTGGCACATCTATCCACATTTTCCTTTTCTGTTGGAAAATATGGTAAAATGTCAAAAACTCCAGCAAATTTTTGTAATTTTTTGGCTAAAAAAAAAGAAATTGGCAAAATTTATGTGGAAAATGTATAAAAACGAGGATATTGCTGGAATATTTTACTGGTAAGTCAACAAAAAATCTTGGCAAAGTTTCCATTTGTCACCGAAAATTAAAATTATGATCCCACCTTTGGCTTGTGCAACATATGATGGTAACTTAAGCTCATCTTTGGTTGATCGTCTAGAATATATCATCTTGCAAAAACTTGGAAGCTGAAATTATTCAACAATTATAAGCATTTGATAACCTACACTCTTTTACCATTATTGTAATGGGCCACTTGCTTGTATTGATTTTTTATATATGATCAGGATTGTTGATCGGATTTAGAAATTTTGTTTTACACCGCTTTGTTATCGGACTTTGGAGAATATGAGAAATTGGATGGTAACACCCACTGATCAAATTAAGATGAAGTTGATTGACTAGAGCATCTCAACCGAGCTGCTATCAAACTTGGAAGCTGAAATTGTTCAACGATTATAAGCATTTGATATCCTACACTCTTTTACCATGAATGTGATTGGCCATTTGCCTGTATTGATATTTTGTATATGATCAGGATTGCTGATCAGATTTAGAAATTTTGTTTTACACGGCTATGTTATCTGACTTTGAAGAATATGAGAAATTGGATGGTAGAACCCACTGATCAAATTAAGATGAAGTTGATTGACTAGTGCATCCCAACCAAGCTGCATGCACACCACTACAGGGAACATGGCTGCTTGCCATGCTGATGCAAGCAAATGGTTTCTTCTTTTCTTCTTTGATACGTAACTCCAAAAGGAGAGGGTGGTCTTTGGCTTCGAGATGTAGTATTTGTAAGGAGGAGACGGTCTCACATTTGTTGCTTCACTGCGAGGAGACTCGTAAGATTTGGCTCTTCTTCCTCCAAAGATTCGGGGTGGAGTGGGTTGTGCAAGATCACCTAAAGGCACATCTGAATAGTTGGGGTTTGAAAAACAAAAAGAGGAAGGGTAGTAGGAGGAGCTCAATTCTTTGGAACCTGTGTCCGGCAGCCATTGCATGGTCGTTATGGAGCGAAAGAAATCAGAGAATTTTCAAAGAACAGGAAAAGGAAACTCACAAGATTATTGGCAGTAT
>JAUPMG010113093.1:0-11958 GCA_031762675.1 Pachysandra terminalis | reverse complement strand
ACAAAATCTTGAAGAATTGTTTATTTGAATTTAATACATTCCAAAGAATCTTTTAAACAAATCTTCAATGCTTCTAAATTGAAGAATTATTCTAAAATACCCACGTGCATATGAGAGTATTTCCTCATTTCCAAATATGCCAATACGTAGACATAAGTGTACTCTAACAACACAGTTATGCCTTTGGATTGAAAAATGCTGGAGCAACATATCAGCGAGTAATGACCACTATGTTTCATGATATGATGCAGAGAGAAGTGGAAGATTATATAGATGACAGTGTGGTAAAGTCTAAGGAGCGCTCTCAACATCTCGAAGTATTGTAAAGGGTATTCAAACATTGCAGAGAATATAAGTAGAGAATGAACCATGCTAAGTGCGCTTTTGAGGTTACTGTTGGAAAATTCCTTGGTTTTGTTGTTCACAGACAAGGAATTGACTTGGATCCCACGGAGTCAAAAGCAATTCTCGAGATGACTCCTCCTACCAATTAGACGCAGTTGAAGTCTTTTTCGGGAAGAGTTTCTTATATTCGAAGATTTATCCCAGGTCTTTCATCATGTATATCTTCTTTCTTGGTGCTACTTCGAAAAGGGCAGAATGCACATGGACTCTGGAATGTCAGTAAACCTTTGAGAACATCAAGAATCTACTGAAGCATCTTCACACCATGATAGCACCAATTCCAGGGAAGCCACTTCGGATGTATTTGGCCACTTCAGAAGATGCTATTTGAGGATTATTAGCTCAGGAAGATGATCAAGGAATTGAGAAGCCCATATATTACATCAGCTGAATTTTGAGAGGAGCAAAATTAAAGTATTCTCAAGTGGACAAATTTTGTCTTGCTCTATATTGTATAACTCAAAAATTTAGACATTATCTTCTAGTATGTCCAATTATTCTGGTTACTTGCTTGAATCCTATCAAGTATTTGTTATCACAACCTGTTTTACTTGGAAGGTCTACAAAGTGGTTATTGGAACTATCAGAATTCGACATTATATGCGAAGCATCCAAAGGCATCAAATGGCAGGTAGTAGCTGATTTGCTTGCTGCTTTCTCGAAAGTACAAGATGAAGAATTACCTTCGAAGTTGCTTCTGTGGAAGATCAAGAATGGCAGATGAAATTTGATGGATTCTCAAATTCGAATGGAGGAGGAGCTGGGATTGAGTTCACGTCAAATGACAGGCAACATCTGTATTATTCCTTTAGGCTAGATTTTGTGTGTTCCAATAATAGAGCAGAATATGAAGCTCTACTTATTGGGCTAATTATGGCCAAACAGATGGGTATACAAAGATTGAGAGTCTTTGGAGACTCGAAAGTGATCATTTCTCAGATTAATGAAGATTTTGTTGTTAAGGAACACGAATTGGTTTCATACAGAACAACAATCCAGATATTAATGAGAAAATTTGTGGAATGTATTTTGATGCATATTATTAAGAGCCAAAAATCACCAAGCAGATACTTTGGATAATTTGGAAAGTAAGCTGAGTTTGAATGAAGATTCTCAACAAATCGAAGTTATTTGAAAGGTTCTACCAGCAACAATGGACCCTAAAATTGAGCAAGAAGATATTTCATCAAGTGATTGGAGGCATGCTATCATACACCAACTCAAACATTCAACTACAATTTTCGAAATTCCTATTCGAAAATTAGCATATTTTGTTGAAGTTGGTCATATCCTTTATTTCAAAGCTTCGAATGGTGTACTACTTCGATACCTTGGCATTAAAGAAGCACAACAAATACTCAAGGATATACATGAGAAAACTTGTGGAATTTCAGCTTCCATTCCTTTATATAGAAGACTGCAAAGATTTGGAGTATATTGGCCAACCATGTCTCTTGATTTTTCGAAATTGCAAAAAAGCTATGTTGGTTGTCAAAGCATCCCTGATATCATGGAGGTAGGCCCTATCTTTGCAGTGAAGGAAGATTAGAGAAGACCCTTCATTCAATTTTGAGAGATCGTTTTCTACCTGACAATGCTTATGAAGCACATCAAATTCGAAGAAGAGCTATGCGTTTTTGCTTTCAAGAAGGATATCTATTTCAAATAAATGTGGATGACAAGTTACTTAGATGTCTTGATCCACAGGAAGCAGCAATTGTACTTCGAGAAGTGCATTCAGGAGCATGTGAAGCTCATCAAGGCAAAAGAAAATTACATGAGCAAGTTCGAGATGTGGGATATTATTGGCCTTCTATGAAAGGGGATGCGTTCGAATATGCCAAGTGTTCGAGATGTAAAATACAAGGAAATATTCCAAGGCAACATCCTAGAAGCGTGCAGTCCATTATTACTCCATATCCATTCCACACTTGGGGGCTGGATCTAATAGGTCGAATCAATCCTCATAGTAGAAGAGGACATAAATGGATCTTGGTGGCTACGGAATATTTCACCAAGTGGGTAGAAGCTATTGCCCTAAAGAAAGCAACAGGAGTTGCTATATCTCAGTTTATCAAAGAATATCTCATTGCTAGAGGAGGAGTTCCTCGAAAGAATCATTTCTGACAATGGTTCTTCATTCTTAAATCGTCTAGTTTGAGAAATGCTTGCAAGGTATAATATCATTCACAACAAATCAACTCGATATTACCCTCAAGGTAATGCTCAAGCAGAAGCTACGAACAAAACATTGACCAGATTGTTAAGCAAGCTAACTTATGATCATCCGATTCAATGGCATGAACATTTGTTTGATGTTCTATAGGCATATAGAGTATCTAAGCATCGAGCTACTAAGGAAACTCCCTTTCGTTAGTATATGAAATGGAAGCAACTCTGCCTATTGAATTGCAAATTTATTTAGGCAGAATACTATAAGCTGCTGAAATGGATTGGGATACTCATGATTTAGTGGCAATACGAATGCAGCAGATAAATGACTTAAGTGAGAAATGACAACAAGCATTAGCAAACAATCTGCAGTACCATCAAGTCATTTCAAAATCAAAAGAAGGTATCTCCTCGAGACTTCCAAGTACGTGAACTAGTATTTCGAGCCGCATTCTATGAGAGAAGCAATACTATTAAACCTAATTTTGCAAAAAGGTGGGATGGACCTTTCGAAATCATTGAAGCTTATCTTTCAGGGTATTACAAAACTATTTTACTTGAAAAAGATGCACAAGAAGAGTTAGTCAGTGGAAAATGCCTAAAGCATTATTATTTCTGAAAGGAAAATTATAAAGAAAAATCATGTATGAAAGGAAATTTTTCATTGATGTTAGTCTTAAGAGTACATTTCCTTTGGAAAAATATGTGATGTTACAATTATATCAGAAACTTCAGAAATTTTCTTGGATTTGTCTTATGTCTCTGTCTTCAACAATTGAACATATTGTTCAAGACCTTCAACTTCTTTTTCTTTATCTTCAAGAGATTTTCTAATAACAACTATCTCTTTGTTCTTCTCTTCCAATTCTTGAAAGCTAGCAGTGAGCTGCTCAAGAGTCTGATTCTTTTGAAATTCGAGTTGTGCTCTTTCTTGAAAATATGAAAGTCTTCTTTAGATTAGCGAAATGAATTTTCAGCCATTCAACATTCAAGCCCAAATTTTCAATATTCGAAAGAAGAGTCATCCAACTTTCGAGATCTTCCAGAGACAAGGAACCAAAAGTTTTGTCTAACATTTTTCAAGAAGTGCACATAATTCTTGGTATCCTGCACTCCTTGTGTATGAGGAAGAAACTCGAACTTTGTCAGAAATATCTCCAAACGCTTAAAAAATGGCATCCATCCACTCAGACATACATGAAAAGATCATATATGTTCATACAAAATAATCTGAGTTGATGCAAACTCAGATCTCTTTCTTTTTCGAAGATTGATTCTCGAAGAGCTCGAAGAAGAAGAAGCTTCAACGTTTGATTTACTTGCAGTAGTAACTGCTGTTGAAGCAGAAACTGAGGCAATGTAGATAGGAAAACCTGAAATCCCTGAACAGGTAACTGTTGCAGTAGAAACTGAAGCCATATTAGATGATGAAGACACGAGTAGAACTGTAGAAGTCTCGCCAGCAGCAGAAAGTCCAAAAAGAGGCATCTTAGAAGAGACTGCGATTTTTGAATTAGTAACACTCAAAGTCTTCCCCTTCAAATTTTCAATAGGATCCTCAGTATCTGATATAACAATGGTCGAATCAACAGTACTCGAAGCATTCAGATTAATGTTGTGAGTAAGAGGAAGCTGATCACTGTCAACATCTATAGCAGGAACAACAGAGTGAGAAGAAACAACAGCAGGAGCCTCGGTAATAGATGAAGAAGAGGGGGATATTGGAAGAGGCTCTGAAATCAGAGGTAAAATTCTTCATGTTCCTATTCTTCAATCAATCAGTTCGATGCCTTTGTATGTGATAGCCACCAAGGAGATCGCTCCTCGGGGACCCACAAAGTGGGTTTTGAAGGATGTCTAGGTGGCTTTCTAGACCTTCTTCCCTCAAATGCCTTTTTCTGCTTGAAGTTCTTGTTCATCTGATTAACCGGAGGGAACAATTTCTTCATGCGTTTAGGATCAGTGGCAGATGAGTCTGAATCTTGAGAGCTAACCGGAGACTTACCCACATCAAATGGAACTGTACATTCTAGAAGGTCAGTGTCGACCAATGTTTCTTTCTCCATGAATTTGAATTTCTTAGAGAACTTAGGACTTGGGAGTTTCATCACGCATTCCATGGTATGATGTCCCTCCCTTCCACAGTAGTGGCACTCAATGAATTTTATGAAGGGGCTATCAGATATATCTTGGATATCATCCCCTTCAGAAGTAGAAGTCACGAGGCACGTAAAAGGAGAGGTGGAAGTCCCTTCTTTTACCACAGAGTAGTGGTCGGCAGTCCTTAGACCACTCTTGACAATATTTCCAGATTTTTCAGTGATCTCACTACCACCACGCCAAATGATCACTACATGTCCACTATCACAAAGTTGTGACACACTAAGAAGGTTGTGTCTCAAACCTTCTACGTAGAGTACATCATCAATGGTAGGCATGTTAAGAACTTTGATTGATCCCTTACCAGTGATTTCTGACCTAATACCATCCCCATAAGGTAGTGAAGGAAGATCTATCTGCAGTAATGTGCCTGGAGGCCCCACTATCTAGGTACCAGCTAGGTGGGTCTGTCTTATTTTCCATTGTATTGATAGATAAGCTTGTTTGTCTATTTGTAGTGGTCCATACTTGGGATAGGGAAGTAGTACCACTAGGAGAATTCTTTCTCCTAATCCTCCTCTTCTTAAAGTTACCCTTTTTACATGATTTATATACATCAGTCAAAGAAGGAGTTTCTAAGGGAGAGGGTGTCACACTTTTCCCTTGTCCACAAGGGTGGTATTTGTCTGTGCACAAGTAAGACTACATATAATGTGTACATGCCTGGTGTTACTAGAAGTGTGTTCATCAGTCCTAGGAGTACCAAGGATAGGACTGTGGGATGAAGACTCACCCACCTCATAGGTAGAGAGGGATTCAAGAGTATTATGGGCTTGACTATGAATTTCATGACCCATCTCATCCCTAAACAGTTGAAGTTGTCTATATTCGGCTAACAACTTAGAGTTTTCAAATTTTATATTTTCTAACTCTAAGCATTTTTGTTGACAAATGGCTAATGAGAGTTGCAACCTATCTATTTTAGATTTAAGATTTTCAGCATCTAAGTTTAAGGTCTCATTATTAGAATATATATGCTCTATGTCAACCGATAGCTCATTATTCTCACATGCCAGCTCTTCAACCATTCCTATATTTTGGTACTCTAGGAAGAGAGCATCATTGATGTTCTGAAGGTCCTCATTGTCATTTGATGCTTTAGAGTTTGAGGTCTTCTCATAGGGAATCTCATGAATTGATCTTATGATAGGAATCAGATCCTTCTGAGGAGACATGGAAGTCTTAACCATCAAGATAGCCAAGTCATCATCATTATCTGAACTAGCCATTTCAGATTCGGATTCAGATGATTCCTCCTAAGTTTTAGTAGCCATTTCCCTACTATTAGATTTACTTTTAGATGGGAAACTGGTAGCTATGTGCCATACCCTTTATAGGTATAGTACTGGGTTTCTTTTGACACTTCCCTTTGATTGGATTTGGGGTAGGGCTTGTCAAAAGATTTACCCTTCTTGGTTTCACTCTCTCCTCTTTTAGATACGTGCCTTAGAAACCTTTTAACCAACAAGGCTAGGTCGTCTTCTTCAAAATTCACATGTTCTTCTGTTTTCTTTTCTTTTTCTTGTGAATCTGATGAAGCAAAGGCAATCGAATTTTATTTATAAAAGGTCTCAAAGTGCAACTCGAAGGTTTGAAGGGATCCTACAAGTTCTTCAACTTTTAAGAGGTCAATATCCTTACACTCCTCAATGGAGGTAACCTTCACTGTAAACCATTCCGGAAGGGATCTTAGGATTTTTCTACAAATCTCAGAATCCATAATGGTTTCACCTAAATCCCACATCGAAGTTACTATGCCATTTATCCTGGCATAGAATTCCATGAACATATCACCCTCTTCCATTTTTAGATTTTCGAACTGGGTGGTGAGAAGTTGGAGTTTAGATTTCTTGACTATGGTGGTCCCCTCATGGGTCATCTCAAGAATAACCATGCTTTCTTAGCATTCGATCACATACAAATTCTTTGATATTTATCAGAAGAGATTGCACATGTGATCACAGTAAGAGCTTTCACATCAGTCGAGCTCATCCTCTTATCATCTTTGGACCATTTCCTATAGTCAAGATCAATTCAACTCTTTATTCCACTCACAGTAAGAGTCCATGGTCTACTTATCGCAAGTATAATCGTGTCGTCAATAGACCGCAAAAATGTCTTCCTTTTTTCCTTCCAATGGACGCAATTTGACCCATAAAAATGGCGGTCTAATGACGGATTGTCCCTCAAATTTAGACATTACTACGATCAACTCGTGATTGTTAAACCTTATATCCGAGCACGAAACTCTGATACCATTTGAAAGTGCACGCAGTAATTACCTAGAGGGGGTGAATAGGTTTTAAGCCGATATGCGGAATTATGAGCCCAATTTTAAAACCTAATTTATTATGCTGTATGTTTTAACAATTATGGGGAAATTGAAAACAATAGTTCGCACATGTAGATTGTAATGCATACAAATATATGGAAATTAAATGCGAAAGCCAACAATTCAACACATGCGATTTATAGTGGTTCAGCACCCAAGTCTACTCCACTCCCTTGACAGACCAACTGCGGGTCTCAAGGATTTCACTATGGTAGGTTTTCTTCACAACAACTAACCTCCAAACCGTTTCAGAGAATTTACCTGCATTCTCCAAGATAAAATGAGCTTTCACTGGCTTACCTCCAAACCAACATGAGGTTTAACGGCTAACCTCCAACCACTACGAGGTTTCACGGCTAACCTCTAACCACCACGGTTTTCATGGCAACCTTGAGCCGTTACAGTTTTTAACCTAAATTAAAAACGATAAAGGACAACTTCCTATAGATATACTTATCAGAAATTTTTCCGGTGGTGTGAGCTTGAATCCCCGTCTTCTCGCTTATGTTCCTCAATTCGACCACAATAGATCTTGTCGTTGCATGCCTAATGGAGGCGAGGGCCTTACAATCCTAGGAGTGTGTGTGCATGAGATGATCTAATCAATGCATCACAACAAGGGGAAAGTACTTGGATCTCAAACCTTCTTCTACAAATTAATTTTCATACGGTACAATTTCCATATGAATAGGAATAAGATGGAAGGAGATGAATTCTCTAGCTTAAAGAGGAGAAAAAAGATCTCAGATCTGATCTAGGGCTTTTAGAGAATTCTTGTATAGGTGTTGCGCAAAAATAACACCCATAGCTATCTATAGAGTTGGAGCTTCAGGTGCTTGTCGGTTGATCAGTGCAATTCACCGGTAGACTGGTTGGCTCCATTGACTTAAAATTCAAATGAACGGTCGACTGGAAAGACCTTTTGATTGACCCTTTGAGCCGCCGGTTGACCGAACATTTCTGTTGGTCAATCGGTAGCGCTTAGTGCTTTCAAAATCGCAATAGGTTTTTGAGCGACCGGTGAGCGGTCCGATCGATTGGGATTCGACTGGATGCTCCAGCCGGTCGACCAGGAACATGCAAATCCCACAGACTAGTAATAGTCTGCGATGTGATCAGCAACCGGGACCGATTGGTCTGCCGATGACCCTGTACGGTCAACCTGAGAACATGGTCGGTCGATCGGTGCCTTGGGAGTGCCTAATTTCATCCTTTCTATGGCAAATTCCCTAAGGACCATCCCCGAATGGTATCAACCATCCGTGGGCAGTCTTTAGCTGTCCAGACTCGAATCTAGATGGAAAAAGATCGTGGAGTTCCCTTTAACTGGTAAGGGTACCCCAGGCTCCCTTGAAACAAGTCAATATGCAGTGAATGTGTGTTTCTAGGGTTGTCTAGTCCATGTGTGTATATACCTTGGTTAGGACACCGGTCACTTGCAAATCCCACAGACTAGTAATGGTCTGCGATGCGATCAGCAACAGGGACTGATCTTCTTCTGGTTCTTCCTAGGGCTTCCCACAAAATTGACTTGTTTTCTAATGTCTAATCTCTCTATTAATCCTATTTTGTAAGTTCTAAGCATTTGAATTATATTAGGAATACTAGTTGGTGTTTAGGTGTTAGTCTAGAGTTCTAATTCAATTGTAACTTAATCACTAAGTTTTCCTAATTATTTATCATGAAAATTATACTTTAATTAATATAGTTGGGCCTTAGGAATCTCACTTCAGCCCAAATCTAATTAATTACTAATCTTAGGTCCTGTTTGGTTCAACCTAGATTAATTCATTAACTCAGTTTTCTACTTAAGCTGTAATTCTTCTTTTATGACCTTAGTTTATTTTCTATAATTTATAATCCTAATTATATATTATTTTATAAATAACCTTAGGTTAGTTTATAAGTGTGGAGTGTTAATTTTCTAATTTACCCCTTTCATTAAAGTTATTTTTAGTCTTAAATTTTCAGGACTTTACACTCTATCCTCCTTAAAAGAATTTTGTCCTCGAAATTAAAAAAGCTTGTATAACACTTGACTAGAACTTGAAGGAAACAAAAGAAAATTCTGCACTTATAGAAAACTTGAAGAAGAATGAGGAGAGAGGTGCTCTTGGATTGAGATGTGTTGTGCTTGTGTTCACAAAGGAGGAGGACACCTCCTTTTCATAACCCAAGAGCTAGAGGTTTGTACTTAGACCTAAACGATTAAGTCAATTAAGCTTAGACGTTTTGGACATTTAATGTCCAAAACATCCCACATTAAAATAAATTCTATAACTGCCCCTAATTAAATTAAAATATCGAAACTGCCCAAAACTGTTTTTTCATTAAATAAAAAACGTTTTCAAATTAAATCAGCATTTTTGAATTTTAAAAATCAAATTCCAACAAAATCTTCAACCAAGCTCTCCTCTGCAAATACAACGAGACCCCTCCTCTATCTATTTGGCTGCACCTACAATCAGATATATATATATATATTAGTGCTTTAGGTAATTCTAGATTTTTAGTATTTTAAATCCATTTTAGGGTTTTTAGAATTTTATTTATGTTGGCTTATTTGTAAGTTTTAGATGAATTGGCCAAATAATCTAAAACTGGATAACTGATTAATCTGGGAAAGAACAGGGGTTCCTAATACCTTCTCATTCTCTCAAATAAATCCCCTTACCTAATTTCTGGTTAGATCACCATAAATTCCACAGTTTTAATCTAATTTCGTAATTAATTTACAAACCAATGGATGACCAGTCACACCCGAACTCAATGAATGGTGACATAACTCAATCAACATAGAGTCCACCTAACTTGGGGCGATCATAGCTTTAATCATTTTTTTATTCTAAGACATTGAGAGTTTATTAAAAGCGATTGAAGGTGTACTTGTCTTGTTTGAAGGGACAAGGACGGACCAAGAAGCATACGCTCCCGCCGAATTGTGTCCATCAGAAAATGTTCCCTTGTTGGGCAACAAATATAGGGTTGTGGATTTTGATATTGAGTCATGTGAGCTCAATTATGAGGACAGATGCCAACAAAAAGTTGAAAAGCAATACACGTATGCTGGATATGAATACCCTTCCAGCACACGAGCAAAAGTCATGGCTAGAGCCACAGAGTGTTGGCGATTTACAAGTCCGTATGCAATCGGTAATTCGTCATCCCTTTGTACATTCCTTCAAGATGATTTTGAAGATCCTAAGTTTGCATTGCCAACCAAAGGCAAGCCCATATGGAATATGAATAACGAACCTCACCTCAGATCTCCTCGCCCTACACACCATATCTTCATCAAATTGTTAGGGTGAGGGGTAAAAGTTGTCATTTAATTACCTCATTAACATTCACTTTTATATATATATGATTGTAGGTGCAAAGGGTTGAGATCCCATCAAAGGGTCATGGTAAAAAGGTATTACAACTTTGTTAACTTCATGGTCATCCATTTATTTTGTGTGATTGATTATATATACTTAATCCATCGTGATCGTTTATTGGGATCCATGCCACCATCAGACCACAGCATCTAATTCCTAAGAAAAGTAACTGCTTAGTTGTGAACCATGAGTTTGACAATAAGGTCGATGACAAGTAAGTATCCATGACCAACCTATGGTTCTAGTAAACGTAAGGTACATATTATCTATCGTTGCATGCTATTCAAATGGTAGTGAAGTAATAGTTAAGATTGTCGGTCTCATTGTTGACGGCCAGTACATAAAGTCATTGACTTAGTAAGCCCCACTATATATATATAGCAATAGGTGCGTTAAGCAAGAATTTTTAGGAGAATTCTTAGCTGAATTTTTTGGATTTCTAGATGCTCCACATCATCTGCAGATGTGGCACCGGTAAATTAAAGAACAATTCTAATGCAAACGTCTCTCTTTACAAGTCTATTCGTCTTCTTCTCTCCCATCTTCTCATCTTCTCCTCTCTCGTCTGAACTCGAACAAAACACGGGAAAAAGTTTCTGATCTCCCACAAGTATACAGCGTTTTGGGTTCAACGAATGAGAAACAAAAATAGAAAGAAAGGCTTACATCAAGGCAAATGAACTCGTCTCGGCACTTTTCTCATCTCCCCGAGTCCTGCAACTCACCCCATCTCTCTTTTATTTTTTCTTTGCTCACGCCTACCTCTCTCCTTCCATTCTTCTTCTTCGGCGATTTGCACCGCCGGAAAACAGGTACGACCTCGTCCAAAACCCCTGTACAACCTGCTATTGATCGAGTTCAATCCTTGGATCTTAAAAGGAAGGAAGCAATTGGGATTTAAAGGGTATACCAAATCATTTATAGGTACTTATCTTTAGTTGTTTGGATAGGTAACATAGGTTTTATAATTAATTGTGGATCTTCTCTTTGCTTTTTTTCTTTCTTTTGTCAGACTCTTTTAGGAATGAAAGCATTGGGTCTTTATTGAAATCTGAGATTGTTGAATCTTAGATTTGTTATTGCCATTGCCTTCTTCATTAGAAACCCAATATCAAAATGCAAATGATCTTCTCAATGGATGAAAAGAGGGTAGTTCCATAGTTGGAAATGGTCGTCGTTTATTGGATTCACAAGAAGCATCGTGTTTCT
Organism: Pachysandra terminalis; assembly: GCA_031762675.1. NCBI lineage: Eukaryota > Viridiplantae > Streptophyta > Magnoliopsida > Buxales > Buxaceae > Pachysandra > Pachysandra terminalis. The sequence continues at coordinate 300 of JAUPMG010113093.1, read as the reverse complement.
CAGTTAAGTTACTAATCCTCTTTTTTTCTTATTCTTAAATTAATACAAGTAGTTTTATTTGAAGATTTTTCTGAATTAATATGAGTAGTTTTATTTGAAGATTTGATATCAGCTTTCGTACTGATATCAAATTGTTTGGGACAGTTCAGTTGAGTTATGGTATTAAGAAGCTCGATGGAAGACTTTATCAAGTACATCTACTTCTATGGTTACTTTCTTTCAGATATTCATATACTTCATTTCAGTTATTGTTTCATTTTCATGTTCTTAGTCTATTCTATCAATGTAGTATTGGTTAAT
>JAUPMG010113082.1:0-11958 GCA_031762675.1 Pachysandra terminalis | reverse complement strand
TGAAGTTATTTACTTACTGGCTAGTGTAGCTCATGCTTTTTAGCAAACAAGTTTCAGGATCTTTAGTCGAGATGGCAGCTGAAGAGATTGAAGTCAGGGAGGATCTTTCGGTTTGATGAGCTTGGTCATGATAAGAGAGAACCAGGTTTAGTTACAGCACTCTGATAGAACCTTAGTGTTAGTTTAGATTTAGATTTTTCTCCTCTTAGAAATTAACAAATTTAGAATTTGTATTTTGGTTACTTATATCTTACTAGAACTGTAATTAACTTATGCTTATGTTTTGACCATTATTATCCACTCCCATAGAGATATGGGGTGAGAATTACGAATAAACTAGAAGTCTCAAAAATTGGGATTTTCTGGTTGGTTCGGGACAACGATTGTATTTTGATTTTAGATGGTTTTGCGTCCGTTTAAGTAGGTTTAATGAGAACATAGGTCGCATCATAAATTAATCAGATATGTGTACTTTGTGTTGAAATTCTATGGTCAATATTTTATGACAGATTTTGATATTTATCAAGACCTGGCAGGTACCCGCTAAAAACCAGTTATATTAGGGTTTGGTTCTTGGACTGAGGATGATAACCCGGGAACCGAACCCGATTATACCTAGAACCATCTTTTATAATAAGATTCGGTTCTGAGACTATTCAACCTGGACCGAACCCGAAATGTCGACACCCCTAGTTAGGACGTTAGACAAGATACGTTAAGTATTCATAAATGCTACATTCAAAGATATATTATTATCATTATTATTATTATTATTATTATTATTATTATTATTATAAGTTTAGTATATACATATTAAGTATATATACATAAGTATAATAAATATATATATATATATATATATATATATTAATATATTAAGTATAGTACATATATATTATACTTCAAAACATAGTTTGTTTTATAACAATATTTTGAATTATTTTTTAAAACATTTAAATTTATGAATATTTGTAGTTTTAAGGGCCAAGTCGAGCTTAGAGAATTCCAAGATCGAGACCATAGACCCGAGATGAAGGCATGCGATTAGGGGCAGAGCCGGGATTCTATTGTAGGGGACCAGATTTGATTGGTTATTAGTATGATTTCTTTCGTCCATAAATTAGAGAGAAAAAGAAAAAGATAAACCATTGATTACAAATTTCAACAAAGTTTTTTTTTTCCATTGATAAAAAATAAGATCGAGAATGAATCCTTTTACAATTGTCCTTTATGAGTCTTCATGTTTTGAAAACATCGAGAATGAATCCTTTTATAATTTTTCCTTATGAGTCTTCATGTTTTGAATTCATTGTGCGATTGCATGATTGTCGATGCCATTGAATATGTTTTGTCAATATATACTAAGGGTGTCAATTGGTTCGGTCTAAACCAAAACCTAAACAAACCAAACCGAAAGAATTCTGTTTGGTTCGAATTTTTCATTTCAATTTGGTTTCTGGTTTGAAAAATGAAAAACTGAATTGACTCAGTCAGTTTTCAGCTAAGGCTTTGATTAGACTGAACCTAACTAAAATAAATATCCCTAAACCGAACCGAACTAGACCTATAATACTATAAGTGTATTTTTATATGTATATGTTTTGTACATACATACGTGTATCTATATCTGTATTTATTACATAAAATAACATTAATTTTATTAAATCAAACGGAAAAAACTAAATGTTTTAGTTTGGTTCGATTTTCAATTTTGGTAACTATAGTTCGGTTTGGTTTTCGATTTTATAAATCAGTTTGTATTTCGGTTTGGTTCGGTTTTCAGTTTAGTTTAGTAAATATCGGTTTGGTTTTGGTTTCGCCACTAAACTGAACCAAACCGGCCGAATTACTCCCATAATATATACAAATGGAGCTAGAGTTTTGAGGTATCTTTCTTAGAGAGAGAGAGAGAGAGAGAGAGAGAGAGAGAGAGAAGAGAGAGAGACCTTATCTATCTTTTTCAAAGATAGGTTGTCGATGACTGAGGTTTCTGCAATGAGAAAATTGGGATTCAGGATTAAAGGAGAGCTAGGGTTTTGGAAATTTTCTGCAAAGAGAGAATAAAAAATTATAAAGTGAGAGTGGGGATTGCAACGAACATGTCATTGGCTTTTATATCCAGAAGCCTACTCCTACTTTTTATCTTTCTAATTTTTTTATTTATATTATATTTTTGAGAGGGGACAACAACAAAAAATTAGAGGAGTCAAAAAACAATTGATAAGTGCTAATTTATGATATATTATTAATTGAATTTTTTTTAAAATTGAGGGGGGGCAATTGCCCCCTCTCACCTCTATGTAGCTCCACCCTTACATGCGATCACAAATAAAGGAGTCGACACATCAATTCACCGTCTCAGTTATATTTATGCATTCATTAGGTCCAAGACCAGTGTGTCAAGCTTGTAACCACACTCTTGAGGTGGATAAATAGGTACTAGGTGTGCACGAGTGTGTGAGTTGGCATTGTGAGTCGGCGTTCACGTGTTAATAGCCCTGATTGACAAGTGTGGTCATCAAACTCAATTTTTATGGTTCTTCGTGTTGAAATTTGATTAAAAATTAGAATCACATTTGTTGGGCCTTATTTTAAATCCACTAATTGTGTCTTTTGGGTCTTATGGGTCCAATAATAAGAGAATGAATTTGGACTTTTTCTAGACTCTTTTTAAAGACATGTGTCATCTTTCGATCCAAGAGGTGCCTTGAAAAGACACATGAATCTTAGTAAAGGTGTGAGAAACTCTATAAATAGAGGTCCTCTCCACCCATTTACACACACCACAAGCAATTGAGAATTGTTAATTTATCTATTTCTCCCCCTTTGTGCTACAATGTTCTTTTGAGTTTTTAATAGCTGTTTCTTCCTTCATTGTCGAGTACTACTGTTACGCCCCGAGTTCCACACCGAAAAAATCCGGTATAGAATTCGAAGATTGATCATCATCTTCACAAGGAAAATGGACATTAGATGCACAACATAATTTATTACAACCATTATACAATTATATACATAAAAATCTACAATGTTACACTGTTATTGTCACAAACCAACCAGAAAATCTCAATTTCTAAGACTTTTGATTTATTTGTGACTCTCACCCCATATTTCTATGGGAATGGCTTACAATGGTCAAAACATAAGTGGAAGATAATATTAGCTCTAGTAAAATATAAGTAACTAAATTACAAAATCTAAATCTAATAAGTTCTAAAAGAGGAAAAGTCTAATTCTAGACTAACACTAAAGTTCTATTAGAGTGCGATACCTAATCCAGGCTCTCTCTTTGCAATTAAGCTCTTCAACTAGAAAGGTCCTCCTTGACTTCACTCTCCTCAGCTGCCTTCTCGGCTAAAGATCCTGAAATTTGTTTGCTAAAAAGCGTGAGCTACACAACCAATAAGTAAATAACTTCATAATTGTGCATGATTAACTTATAGTCAAGTCCTTACTCAATATATCCAATTCACACAATAAAGGGATCATAATGAAATGAAATGCATGAGGTCGAGTATTTATTATGCATGTTGTGCACCTATTTACAATAATCACCAAGGTGGACTAATCAAGCAATCTAGTATGCAATGCAGTCTGTCAGTATGTAAAGATGGCATGTTTCCTCTTGATCCAGGATGTCCCACCAACGTGAATTCACCCCCTGTAGTTACGGCTATGGAATAGGACTACTCTATGTGTACATCATAGTTCTATGGGTTTTCAACCAAGAAGGCACAACACCCCCCCCCCACTTATTTTTTATCAATGGTAAATTCCGAAGTTTACACCAACGTGCGGACGTCCCCGGGAAATCATGACACTCGACATACTACAGAGGTCTCTCTCTCTGATTTTCCATCCAAGCTTCACCAACGTATTGATCATCGGGTAAACATCATCTTCCAAGCTGCACTTATGTGCTGATCCTTGGGTAACATGCTCTTGGGCAATAAATTAGTTTGTTGGGGTAGCTAACCCCTCAACTCATCCTTGCCAGTCTCCTCACTAGATGTGGAATTCTCATCACATCACTCTTATTTAACTCACGAGACTTAACTGTATGGTCTCGAAAAACAGGGTATTTCTCTTTGACCAAGCTATGATCTCGAGTCAATGCAATGCAAGTGTAGAGGTGCACGCTAGCTAAGCATTCATTTCATTGTGTACATGGTGTAATAACAACCAATAAGCATGTCATTCATCAATCTCACATGTAATACAAGTCATAATTTGAGTAACACAAAATGGGTCCATTGAGAAGCAACCATATAAGATTAACTAAGAATTCACATTTGATGCACCAGATGTATAATCAACCATAAGTATATTGATCACCCCAAGCCTAGCATTCATATTTCATAAACACGTGGAAATGGTTCCATGAAGAAGCAAGTATAAGAACAATCACCATTGAACTCAATAACATCATATTTAACATAACTAGGTCAATTCTAAGTTATGTACAAGGTTCCAAGTTAATCGGACATGTTAAAAGAAACTGACTAATTCCAAGACAACTTACTCAATTTAGGTTCCTTAAAGAAACAACTACATTAAACAATGATACACCAGTAAAGCCAACATGAAATTCAGTTTAATTAGGTCAAAACATGCTTAATGTGAAATTCCAGCCAAAAAGGACAAGTCTAGGTGTCTCGGATGTCTCGGCACACCGAAGTCTACCTCGGTGACCATCTTGGTGAACCGGACTAAGACTCAGCGACAATTCCAGGGACTCCATTCTCGGCGATCTCTTGGGAACCCTCTTTGGCGCACCGAACTGAGATTCGGCGCACTACTCGGCATGCCTAGCAGCATATTTTGGGTTGACACCCCTACACTAAAATGGTCATAACTTTCGGTATACAACTCAGATTTGCCTCAAATTTGTCTTGTTGGATTCCTGAAAAATAGAGGAATCCAACAATACTAAATTTTAATTCTCATTGAGATGAGAAAGTCACTGGAACACTTTCTGGGTCGTCGGCGATGCGTTTGGCGCACTGAGGAGGTCGCCGAACATCGCGAACCAGCCAAATCAAGGGTTTCTCACCAAATTGAAGATACAACGAAGGGAAAATACTCATACATACATTCTAAAATCAAATCCAACTCTTTTGACCCACAGTAACATGGTTCTTCCACAACATACAATCAAGACATTCAAATCTATTTCCTAAACATTTAAGACTTGTATGAACTAGAACATAAAGGAAATGATCAAGAGTCTACTTCAATCAATGAACAAAAATGAAGGTATCTACTTATCTTAACAAAATGCAAGAAAGAAATATGAGATTCCAAGCATGCAATGTCTCTTCTTCTCCTTCAAGCTCCAAGCAACAAAACCACCCAACCAAGAGAGAAACATGAGATTCTCTCAAGTTTGAGACCAACAAGGAGACCCATGTCTCTAGTCTCAACTCAAAACAATCTCAACCCTCCAAATCAACCACTCTCATCTTGGCCATAGGATTGAATAGTTAGTGGGAGTTGGTATTCCCCACTACCAACCCCCTCTCTCCTTCAATCCCAACCACATAAATAAACACAAATAAAAGACTAAATCCTTTCTACACATCAAGCTTGATCAAAATGATCCACACCACTCATCCAAACACTAAAATGGGCCATGCTATGGTGTGTAGCACCAAGGCCTGCTAAGCACAACACACTCGATCGCGTGGTCGGACTAATCCCGATCGGCGATCCAAACAAAGGAAAGAATCATCACAAGGTCTAAAATGTAAAAATGCATGAATCAAAACATTTTAGGCCGTTGCATCATTTTATTTCCTATTTAACTGCTTAGTTAAGTTATCTGACCAACTCTCCCTCCTAAGTCTATTTGGCTAACCTGATCAGTTTTAGTGACATAAAGAATTTCTAGTGCGTCTTATAAGACTAAGGATTTTAAGAGTTCTAATCCCAATTAATAAATTAAATTAAATTACCAACTCATCAAATTACTATTTAACCCTAAGATCTCAATTTAAGACTTTTAGGGATTATTCGGATTCTTACAGTTATTCTACAATTTAAATCTAAATAAAATTAATACGAGTACATTGTCACTAGACCTAAACCTTTAGGATGGCGTAGCTACCCAACCCACGCTTCCTTTGCGCTACTCTCGCGATCAAATTTTCATTGATTACATGCAAAACACTGTACACACATGCACCAAGATACATATATATACAGGAAAACTTAATAAGGTTTTCATCACAGTAAGCAATAACCAGATAAAACAAAATAGTGCAAAAAATCATGTTAATTGAAATAATGGCTACAAACCACAACTTTAATCATAACGGAATAAAAATAAACAATATGCAATATGAAGCATTCCAATAATCAGGCATGACATTCTAAATAAAATAACCGGAACATGTGTATAGATGTTTAGGCTGTCACAGACAACTTGGTGCCTTCCCATAGTAGCTAGCACAAGGGCACTACTGACTAGCACAAGGCTCACGGTAAATTCAACTTAGTATAGGATATTAAAGATACATAAGTCACTTGACCAGGCCAAGGCTCATGATCATCAGTAGAGATTGAACAAAATCCACATTGATCAGATGGGATAAATCGGTCACTTGCAAGGACTATAGAATGTCACTCGTCAGCCGGCATCCAAATGAAACATCATAAACTCGTCATAAATTTCACAATTACATAGCATGGATGTAATGGCCACACAATTTCCTACACCTACACATCGGCACAAGCCATGGGCATATTAATCCATATAGCACACATCTCATACGTATGGAAATCATGCATATTATACTGAGACCGTCAAACCTGAGAAAACATAATTTTGCAAAAATGTCGTCAATAGTCTCAATCAGCCAAGGGGATCCGTCGTTTAACCGAAGGTGCCAAAAACTCATAAATAAAATTTTTATAATAAATTTCAAACCCAAACTACAAATCAGAATTATAGTATTTAGGGAAAACATAAAATCTGAAATGCAAACCAGAATTATAGGATTTAGGAAAATTATCAAATCTAAACTGCAAACCAGAATTATAGTATTTAAGAAAATCATCAAATTTGAACTTCCAAAATAGAATTATAGTTTTAAGGAAAACTTCAAAATAGAATTATAGTATTTCTACAACAACTTCAAACCTGAACTTAAAAATAGAAAAAAATATAATTGTAACTAATCCAAGCATATAAATATATTATAATCCTTATTAATTTTATTCTTTCAAATCCAAAACTATATACATATTATTATTACTTACCTTATACAAATTTATCAGAAACACAACCTCCCCTCAACTTCCCCTTTGAATTCTCCTTGGTTTTACACCTTACTTTTCTTCTTGTTCTTCTTCTTCTTCTTGTTCTGCAGTTTTTCTTCCCTCTAATAAGTTTCTACCACTATTAGAAATAATCTAACTTAAGTATTTTTATACCTATTCACTTAATAATTTAATTAGTCTTATTACTTTTTACTAATTAGATAGTTAGGTGTAATTTTATTTAATTTATTTAACCTAGATTATATTAATTAATTGGAGTTAGTCTCTAATTAACCTTCATTAACACATGTCCCCATTCTATCACCTTCAATGCCACATGTCATCGTTTAGGTCAACATACCTTTTGACTATGCTTTTGTGGCATTTTTGTAAATATTGAGTTTAACCATTAACTTTACTTTATAACTTATTTACGAGTTTTCCAATTGTTTAATTTCATCCATATCCCATTGATTCGATGTATCTCCCCTCAAATTTTCCATATGTGTCACCCAATTAAATCCCATCATAAACTAATCAAGCCATATATATGTCCAACTAGCCCTAAAACATGTTTAATCATTCAAAGTGATATGTTAAATCTTAAAAATGTTTTAATTAAAATATAATTAGTGTAACCTACCTAACCTCACCTAACATATATTAATCATCCAATCATTAGTTAATTAGATTGTAAGATAGCCTACATAACACTAACAAACCTTTTTCTAGGATTAAGATCACTTCACCAGTTAGTTAAATAAGGTGGGTTAAAACAATAGTAGTAGCTAATTAGCCATAATTAAATATTAATTAGCTATTACTCAAGATTCGAGATATTACAATTATATCGAATATTGACTTATTATAGTTAGCATCTACCATTCTTACCTATCATTACTAATACTAGTATTTAAAATAACTAATCCAAGTGTCTCATGTAATTACTACCTTATATGGTTTCCTCGATCCAACTAATCCTTTAATTATTAACTGAGGAATGCTTACTAATAAACATGATCAGGATACTTGTGAAAAGGATCGTCAAGGATGTTCCTGTATAGTGATTCAATATTTCTTTTCTACATCATTTACTTAGAATCATTCCATGTGTATCCTTTCACTGAATAAACCTAATTATTCGTTAGCTAAATCTTTACATTCAGAAACTATATAGGTACTCATATAAGTGGACATTTATATACACACTTATATACTTACAAGTATAAGGTATATCATAGTAATCATCTATTTATTATCTAATTTACTATGCTTCGTGATAATCCAGGTTCAGGTCACTACAAATACACCGTCAATAATCTTTGAGTCCAATAGAAGGTATAACCTACCGGGAGGTCAAGGACTGTTGAATCCTAAACGCCAGTCGCCATCATCCAAGACACTAAAGATATAATTCGATAAGGGATGATACTAGTATCAAGGACAATGACTACACGTCTCGGTCCACAAATCGATAAGTTTTTATTCTCCTATTTATTATTTTTTTATAGATCTATATTATATATTTTTCATTTTGTTGACTGTATATAATTAGTATTGATCCAAATATGATTTAATTGAGAATTAGTACATATACCGATTCATTATGAAAAAATATTTATGTACCTACCCCATAGACACCTATATATTTTTACAATAATTTGATACCTATATTTATATTATATTTGAAAATGTGATGATTATCATATAGATGAGAATCGAATTAAAAGTGATAAGTGACCATGGTTGAGAGGTCTGAATGGGTTTGGCCCCTATGCAAGTCTATTCTAAGGACATATGTCACATTTTGGTCCAAAAGGTGCCTTGAAAAGGAACACAACTCCTGGTAGGTGTGTGTGGAACTCTATAGATAGAGGTCCACTACACCCATTTACATACACCATAAGCAATTGTGAATTGCTTTGTGCTAACTATGTCCACCACACAATGGAATAACCCACCTCAAACATCTCTCTATGTTGTGGATATTCTCGTGGAAAATATCAACCAACAATGTGTCACAAAACCACATTGAACATATCCACATCAACTGGGATTCCACACCTTTAGCATCTCTTATGCTAATGGCTATCCCCAAGGATATCTCAGGGCCACACACAATAATCACAACAAATACAACATAATCGCATGCATTATACCCACATAACATTCATACACAATAATCTTTTGGAGGTTCCCAGTGTTACCTCGAATCAGAACTTATCCATGCACCCATACACATGGATAGCCTGTAAGAGGTTCCACTATGATCTTAAACCATAACCTATATCCATCAATTCCTCATTAGGGAATCCAAGTGTCAAGTCAAACTCATTGGACTCAATTCAAAGTCACAATGCTCAAGTCTTATGAAATATATCAACACACAAGTCACATATGCAAAATCTTGTGCAAGCAACATTATCAATGCAATATGCATAATATGAAATTAAAATCATAATATACACATGCTCCCATTGTTTTGAATATAAAACCAAACCCACATGTCATTCAAACATAGGCATAATCCGAATTGTAAGCTTTACTATATTAAATACTTATCAAATCTGTAATTATACATCATATTCCGTCTATCTAACATATTTTCATGCTTTCTGTAAAGTTCCACGTTCATTGGACAACTTTCCAAATTTTCAATATGCTGAACTCCCTTACCGAAGGGTTTCGGCAGACCCTACTGTATACCGAAGCAAGTTCGGTAGACCAACCCGAGAACCACAAAAATTTCACACAGAGACTTTGGCATACCCTGAGGTCTACCAAAATTTTCAGATTCCACAGTTTTATGGTATTGCACTATATACGCATTTTAACACTTAAAACATCATTAAATATATGAAATTTAATGATCAAACATCAAATAAGACATCAATTTATAATCAAATCAATAACAAAACACATTATACACTCACAATCACATATAACATATTAGGTCAACTTTCACATAGAACTAAACCCTAATTCATCTATACAACGAACAAGTATGCATATATGATCAATTAAGCATTAAAACCATCATGTGAACATACTAATAACATGTAATAAATTCATAAAAAAAATATTATAAATAATAAATCCTCATAAGAACATGAATCATACATGCCTATTTTGGATTAGAGGTATTATGTTTTAGCATATTTATAGAATATGACTAGTTGGAGTGATTTTTCATGCTAATTTAGGACTGATTGAAATTGTGGATTCGACGACAGCTAAGATTAGTGCTTTGACTACAGGTTTAAATGAGGCGAGAAAGTTGAATTTGGAGGGTCTTCAGGTAGAAGGGGATCCATATTCGATTATCTCCTGGATGTCTCCACATGATATTTATCCTTGACGTTTTGCTCACTTTGTAAGGATGGCAAGATTTTTGAACCATGGTTTACGGATATTTTTTTTCTTGTTCTCAGATCTGCTAATACTAAGACAGATGAGTTGGCCAGAACTAGGGTTACTAGAGCTACTTTTGTATCGAGGATTCCTAGTGGGATTTTTTGAGATGTTGAGCCAGCGTAGGATATAGTTTTTGCTTTTGTTTTGGTTTTTTAGATCACAATTTGTGATTTTTTCTTTTGTATAGCTCATGTATATATTTTTACCTTGATGATTAATGAAATGTTGTTACATATAAAAAAAAAAAAAAGATTCCTAGTCTGAAACACTTTTAAACCCATGATTCAATTCAAAACCTTCAATCACAAAATCCCAAACTCTGAAACACATCTTACCAATCCATATATCCATTGAATTCTATTTGAAATCAAGGACTATGCATGGTTGATGTACTTGATTTCCTGATCAGCAATAGAACTTCTCTTCTTCCTTCTTCTATGATCTTCTCGCAAGGGAATAGCATCTTCAAAACCTCTCAAGATTTCGTGGCCTCCCTCTCCCTAATGATAATGACATTATATAGATTAAAATCTAGATCAAAACCCTAACCTAATAGGATTAGTAGATCAAGGTGCACTCCTACTAACCTACAAACACTATACTAACTCTTCATAACCTTCTAAGTCTAAGTCAATAAGGTTCAAACGAAATCACCTAGGTCTTGGGTCCACATTGGTCGACTCAAGGACCACAACAAGTTTCCAAAATAACATAAACACCCTACATTATCAAAAATTATACCAAAACGACAAACTGCACTATTCTTAACAAATAAGGTTTAAACATTCATTTTTCAATTAAATTTCATTCCAAACAATTTATGCTTAAATTCATAATTATATTTAGATGATTATTAATTACTTTAATTTTATAATTAAATATTTCTAACTTCTCTTAATTAAAGTTTTCCCTCCAAAGGCCCTAAGGCTGTGTTTGGAACCCTGGATTTCAGAAGAAAAGAAAAGAAATTAAAAAATAAAGAGAAAAGAAAAGAAAGTACATTACTTTCAACTGTTTGGTTTGATAGAGAAAATTTAAGAAAAATTATAAAGAAAATGCTTTCTCTTGTTTGGTTGTGTAAAGAAAACCTAAATGAAAATGTCTGTGTTTTTTCTATAACCATTGACATCAAGGTTGCTTAAGATGCAAAATGTCAACCACCACCACACTAAGTGGTGCAAGGAATGCACACTAGGTGGTGGTGGTGTGGTGGTGATGGTGGTGGGGTGGTGGTGGGGGTGATGGTGGTGGGGCGGTGGTGGTGGCGGGGTGACGGTGGTGGGG
>JAUPMG010113060.1:0-11958 GCA_031762675.1 Pachysandra terminalis | reverse complement strand
TTACGGTTATGTTTTCGTTTCTTGCTAGGCATATTAATTTGTTGTTTTGAAAATTGATAATTCTCAATTAATTTGTTAGGATTTGCATTAATGCATTATTGTATTAGGTTTTTTGGTCTTGATATATGTTATTGTCATATTCTATTGATTTTGCAGGGTGCTAACGTATTATATAGCTTACAAGCAATGCAAGTGCATGATTTTAATTGTATATTAATTTGATTACATAGTTTATAATTGTTTTTAAAGATTTTATTTTAACACGATATTGCCTATTGGAATTTGGCACATCGCTTAGACTATTACTGGAATTATTCTAAATTTTGTTTTTCATAGGGTATTACTATTTTACTATTTTATCAAACTATTTGATAAGTTAAAATATTTTCTTAATATTAAATAGATTTTTTTAAATATTTATTACAAATGTAATGTTAAATAAGTGATGTGGATGATTTATGATTTTATGATTTAAAATTTAATTAATTAATTAAAAAATATATAAACGGGTTGGCGGGTTCAACCTGTTTATTGGCGGGTTGGGTTCAAGTTCATGTTTTCCTGAACCGTTGGTAAACGGGTTAAACCTGACCCAACCTATTTAAGTCTCAACTCGATCCATTACCACCTCTACTTTTACCTAGCATGGTCACCATGCTCGTGCTCAATCGTGCTTTGGCTGTGCTGTATCGTGTTGTGAGCCATGAACTAGGGATGGCAATGGATTGGATTACCCACTCGGCTCAATCAGTCCTGCCTTATGTTTGGACGAACTTGAAAAATAGTTAGCAGTTCGTAGAGTCCGACCAGATTGAAATTTAAGGCCCGGTTATTTTTCTTGGCCAAACTTAAGTTTATATGAGATGAACCTGACTCGTTACGGCCCGATGATGTAGTTTGTTGTGCCCGGGCACGGCTCAAATTTTGTTGGATTGGGTAGCACGTGCATCATGGAGCGTTTTGTATTTCCTTACCGAGTGCTAGGTCTGTCAATGGATCGAATCATGCTCTGACCGACTCTGACTTCAATCCAAATCTAATCCAACAAAAGCGAGTTTAGTAAGAGATTTTTTATCTAATAATTTGATAAGATATGATCCGATTCAATATGATTTTAATTGGATCAAATTCGGAAATAGGTTGATTCGATTTGATAAGAATCCAATACAATTTTATTTGTATACATATATAAATATATGATATTTATTACAGATATCCATATGTACGCATATATAATAGGGCTTTTAGCAAAAAAAAATGCATAACTCTTTTCATTTAACAAAAGCACGAGTATTTTAAACTTAATGTCAAAAGCATCAACAAATTATATTTTATACCAAAAATAACCTTTATGAATAAGCCTTTTTTAACCCATATTCCTCACTCCAACGACCCAAACATTTCCCTCTTTCTCTTCAAATGAAAACCCTTATTTCACTTTCTTTTTCTTCTCATTTTTTAATGGAATGTGGTTTGAGTACCAGTCATTTTATAATACATTTTCTGGTTCTGGTAACAGACACAAACGCAAAAAAATGCACATACCCCTCTTCGGCGATTTTTGCTTCTCTGGCCTTGCTAGCCCATCACACTCGTTGCTACTGCTGCTTCCCTCTCTCTTTCTTCCCACTGCCCCGCCGCTGCTTTCCTCTCTTCTTCCTCCTCTCTTTTCTTCTCTTCTCCAGCCGCTGCTCGCTGCGTGCACCGCCGCCACTGTCGTTGCTACCCCTTCTTCTTCTTCATCTCTAGCTCCACCTGAAACCCACTAAACTCCAATCTCGTCAAATTTCACCACTATTCAAACCTTTTGTAACCAAACAAAGCTCTTACACCCCAGTTCTCTCAAGCCCCATTAACCCAAATCCAGAAAACCAACCCCCACTGCACAACTTGCATCTCCACCCAAAACCCATCCTCCTTGTGTAAATTCTCCACTGTCCTCCACTCTCGTCTTAGCTCCTACACCTCCAACCGACCACCACCCCATCTTGCTTCAAAACCCCTCCAAAAACCCACAAGAAAACTCATGTTCCCAGCCATCAAAAGCCCTTTCATAACCTTGCAAAATCTCTAAAGAAACAACATAAAAAATCATCCCAAAAACTTCACTCAAATCTCATCATAAAACCTCTGCAAAGCTCATAGCAAAAACCTATAAACCTCCATTAGGAAAACCCCACATTTGATTGAAAAACAAGCAACCCTGTTAACCCAATCCGAACCCAGAAAAAACTACTACTGTTTTCATCCTTAAGCTCAAAACCTTTAGTCGAAACCTATTTTTGTCCTACACCAAACCCGATCAACATATTCTCCAAACCCAAATTCTTCCCATTGCTATACATCCTTATAGAACTCTGTTTTGATGCATTTGTCGATCGTAATGGCTTTGGCGATCAAATCCCTTGTAACCGACCCAAGATTGGAGATCAAAGCACGAGAGTCAATTTCTGCTACAGGTAACCCCCTGTCTTACCATTGTTCAATTCATGATGAATGTTGATTTGAATGAAAGAAAGCAGGCAAAAACATAGATTCATATGCTCTTATCTTGCCTTGTTTATTTGATTATTTATTTTTCTTTTAAGTCATTTTTTTGGGTGGAGAGAAAGAACAAGATTCTCTAGATTGATCCCTTTCAAAGTTTTATCCATTTATTGTATGTTTTTTTAATCATACTTGTTCTTAAGGACCTCTCTTCATGGTTTCTGAACCTTCAATTTGAGTTTGATTTATAGAAGTTTATGACCACGTTTGGTATCAAGTATGTCCAGGCCAATCCTTACTCTAATCTAATATCCTTTAGAAAACTTTAAACATAAAAAAGAATTCTCAGTATTCTCACTCACATCCTATGACTTATGATGCTAAGCTTTACTTCATGATCATCTTTATTTTTGTTTCAATCCTACTTTAGAATTAGAAGCTTTGTAGGATTGTGATTATACCATAATTAAACCTAAGGCAGAGAAAGAAACAAGCTAAACTAGAAAATTTCATCTTGAAATCAATAAAATAAACTCTTTAAATACAGAAGCAGAGACTTTTCAGTAGATTTGATAAAATATACTATATTGGTGATATTATTCAGTAAATTTAATAAAATATATATTGCATATTAGGATCATGTCCATCAACTAAATATGTGCATTGAGAGCAGAGTTGCACTCTATGGTAATGGTGCAACATTCATATTTTTTATTTATCATAAAGCATTCTTTTTTATCAACTAAATATGTTCTTATTACTATTCCTATTTGCAGTGTGAGACACTTGGTCGTTTACTTCCAACACTACATCCATTTGTCAACAATGAAGATGATAAAGGAAGAAACGTTATGAAAGCAGCCAATATCATTACCGCTTTAGTAGCAGAATCGACAATGGCTATGAGTTCAAAAAACGATGCTGTAACATTGACTACTACATTACCAGTGATAGAGATAATAGCTACAGATTCATTAGTTGAGCATTCTTCAGTCCATATGGAGCAAACAAAGAAAATAAGTAGTTGTAGATGTGGACGACGGTCCAAGAAAGCAAGGGGCCAACATATGACTGATCAAAATAGTAATGGTATTAGAGATGAAGACATGGAGCTGAATATAAACCCTCTATCTACAGCTATGATACATGAAGTTCCTCCCCCAAGTTATGAAATCAAAAAGGATTTTCAAAATGCCTATCCTCGAAGAAGTGGACTTAAGTCACAAAGAAGGGAATTGAAATGAGTTGGAAGTGCATTTTTATACTTGCTTGATCACTTTGAAAACAACTTGGCTGATTATGTATAGCGTTTTGAGTATTTGGGAAAAAACTTATAGTAGTGCTTATAGAACTTTTCAATGCTTGTATTTTGTTGAAAAGCTATTTGATGCAATGTCAATGGATGTACATTATTAATGGTTTATAGGGAATGGTTCTTTTCAAGTTTTGAGGATAATTTTTTGATGATTGAATGTTTTTGATTGATGATGTTTTCTCGATGATGATTTCAAGGAATCCATAAAGATGAATCAACCACTCTGTTTTTCCCCGGATTCTTTCAAGGGAATCCAGTAAGTCAAAATCATCTACTATGTTTTCTCCCGGATGATGTGAAGGGTAAGTTGATAGTGCATAATATCATCCACTCTGTTTTCCCCCGGATGATTTCAAGTGAATCCAGTAAGTCAAAATCATCCACTCTGTTTTTCCTCGGATGATTCAATGGGTAAGTTGACGATACATAAAACATTCACTCTGTTTCCCCATTGATGATTTCAAGGGAAACTAATAGGTCAGAATCATCCATTTTGTTTTTCCACATATGATTTCACGGGAATCCAGTAAATCGGAATCATCCACTCTGTTTTCCCGCGGATTATTTCAACGGAATCCATAAACTTCAAACTGCATAAGATCATCCTTTGTTTATTAACTAGTGTCATTTAAACCACTTTTGAAACTTATAAACATAAAATTTTATACATTCTTCTCAGTGGATGTGTTGTCACCAATTATCAAAGGTATCAAAAAAAATTCTCATTAAACCATAATATTTCATACATTTGAACTGTTTTTCAACAATCCACATTTACATGTATGAAGAACTCTTCAAAGTAATAATAACGATAAAAAGATAATTGGCTACAGATTATAAGGATCATTTCTTGGTTGCGATGGATTTCTGCAAGCAACGTTGTTATGCCCAAATTTGCGACAATCGGTGTGGTGATGGTTGGTTTTCTGGGTTTGGGTTAATGGGGTTTGAGAGAACAAGGGTAGGGCTTTGGCCAGTTATAGAAGGTTAGAATATAAGTGAAATTTGATGAGATTGGGGTTCGATGGGTTTCAAGTGGAGCTGGAGATGAGAAGAAGAAGAAGAAGAAGGGATAGCAAAGGTAGTGGCGACGGTGCACGCAGCGGGAGGAGAAGAGAAGAAAAGAGAGGAGGAAGAAGAGGGGAAAGCAGCGGCACTGTGTCGGGCGTAGCAAGGGGCTGCAAGGAGGTGTTCAGCAAGGGCAGGGCAACGGGAAGAAGGAGATGGAAGTAGCGAGCGGTGTGCGATGGGGCAGCGGGACCGAAGAAGCAAAAGTCGTCAGGGAGGGGTCTGTGCTTTTTTTTTTTTGTGTTTGCGTCTGTTAGCAAGATCAAAAGTTGTATTATAAAAGGACTAATACTGAAACCGTATTCCAATAACTAGAATGAACAAAAATAAGAAGAAGAAGAAGAAGAAGAAGGTGAAATAAAGGTTTTGATTTGAAGAGAAAGAGGAAAATGTTTGGGTCGTTGAAGTTAGGGATATGGGTTAGAAAAACGGCTCTTTTATAAAGGGTATTTTTGGTATAAAATCTAATTCAATGATGTTTTTGACATTAAGTTTAAAAAACTAATATTTTTGTTAAATGAAAAGAGTTATATATATTTTTTGCTAAAAGCCGTATACAATATTCGATAAGTATAAGTATTAAATATATAACTAAAAATAATTCATTAATTCAAAATACTTAAAAAAAAATAAACTAAACATATATCAAATTATATTTATTTTCATCTGATTTCTTATAACTATAAAATTTATTTGCCAAAAAATCTGATAATTATTCGAATCCGATCAAATCTTAAACTAATCAGATTTGGTAAGGGATTTATGATCCGACGATCCGATAAAATATGATCCAATTTAATCCAACTTTTATTCAAATCAAATTTAGATACATGATTTCAATGATTGGATCGATCCGGTCTGTATCAGCCAGTCCATACCAGGAACGGTTAGGATCGGTCCGATCGAAAGCCATGTTACAACTATGGTATCAAGTGGCTTTGGATCGAAGCAGTCCAACCAATACTGATACAGATTGATCGATGCAGCCGGTCCAGTGACCGATACAATCGATCCAACCAATCCAAAGTTTTTTTTTTTAAATTTATAAATGGAATGGTCCAACAAGTATCAGGTTGGGCCAGTCCTATACCGACCGATACCGCCAGGCTGGCGACCAATACCGCCATTCCAACGACCTGTATTGTCGTTCCGACGATCGATCGGGCCAATCCACTTTTTTTTAATGAGGGGCGATCCAACCTTTGTACCGGATCCGGATTGGTATTGTTGGTCCGGATCGGATCACCCGGGACCGGTCCGATCCATGATTTCGATAATTGAAACCTTGTATAATAATGCCCTGATCTGGTCTAAATCCAATCCGTTGACAGACCCACAGGGTGCACGTTGAACCCGTGCCGCCGTCGCATATCCCATCCGCTGAATATAAAAAGTAAAATCCGTGCCGCGTCATCGTCCAGCTCAACATACAAGTAATTTCCCGCCGCGCTTGTGGATCCCACCATTTCTTCTCGGCTAATGCTCTGTCGTCACACTGACATTTCCCCCCACTATCTCAATTCGGCGTCTTTTAACTACCCTAGATTATGTCGATCACATGGCCATATACATATATGAACATGCACCATACATACAAAACATTCATGTCCTTTTTCATGAACCATCTTTCAATTTGAATAGTCATGTATGCCCTTTGTCACATGACATCAACTCTTCATCGTAATTGTCAGATCGTACCAAAAGTTGGAGCTCCTGTCTCTGAAATCGCGCCCTTTATGAAATACATTACTCTATCTTTTTTTAATATTACTCTGCCAAGTTATATTTATGGGAAAATTGCACTTACACCCCTCAGTTTTTTGATACCGGCAGATAGATCCATGTGTTTTCGGAAATGACAATCTGAATTTTGGACTTAATTGCAGAGACACCCCTATCAACCAAAATAATTAATATAAGACGATTTTACCCTTTAAAACACAAAATGACTTTTACTATCTCACCACCCCATCCCACCACTGCCACCACTACTATCACCACCACCATCACCACCTCACCACCGCCACTACCACTATCACCACCCCACCACCATCACCGCCACCACCACCCCACTACCACTACCACCACCACCACCACTACTACCACCATCACCATCACCACCACCCCACAACCACCACCACTACTACCACCACCACCACCACCTAAGTGTGCATCCCTTGCACACTTAGGTGGTGGGGGTGGTGGTGGGGTGGCAATGGTGGGAGTGGTGATGGTGAGGGTGTTAATGGTGGTGGTGATGGTTGTTGGGATGGGGTTTGGTTTTGGGGGTGGGGTGGGGGAGTGAGGGTGATGGTGGTGGAGTGGTAAAGGTCATTTTGTGTTTAAAGGGTTAAATCGTCTTTTATCAATTATTTTGGTTGGAAGGGATGTCATTGCCATTTAAAAAAACACAGGGGGTCTATCTGCCAGTGTCAGATAATTAAGGAGGTGTAATTACAATTTACCCCCATATTTATTATTGATTTTGTTTTGACACAATAAAATCTTTGAATAATATTGTTGATGAGGAATTTGTATTGCTTGATCTGCTTTAAGTTGTTGATCGGGATCGAGGGGTAAACCGTGCGAGCACATAACGCGTTGCGTGTCGGTCATTTCCATACATACTGTCCAGGGTTAGATAAGGTCTTGTCTGGCACCGCCTAAACTATCGCGTAGCTGTTTGGAAGGCGCTACGCCTATGCTCGACAAACATAAAGAAAGATGAGAGAGAAAGGAGAGAGGCAATGTAGAGAAGTACACATAATTTTTATATGGTTCGACAATATGCGAAATCCACAAGGGTCGCCTCATAGGAGGTCCTTTTCCACTATTTAAAAATACATGGAATACAATGAACATCCCAATCATATGAGGATGAAGGAAATAAGAAAGAAATGAGATAGAGGAAGAGATAAAGAGATGGAAGAAAAGAAATGTTTCCTTTTGTAGTGTTTTTCTTTCCTTTTTTGGATGTTCAAAACTTTCTCCTCCTCTAGATTTTTCCCATCCTCTTTTCTTGTGCTGAAGTAGTCTTTATATAGCCTTGGCTTACTTGGCCTCTAAGTAGACTTGGCCTAGAAGTTTACTTGGTCTGCAAGTCTTGAGTGAGAATGTGACATGTCGATGGTGAGTCACCACGTAGATAGCTTATATAAATATCTAATAGAAGGTGAGTCACATGTAAATATTTTATGAGAAATATTTGATATAGGTGAGTCACATATATATATCTTACAACAGTCGGGTCGAACCAGTTAGACTGGATTGGATCGGGTCAGGCCAAGTTGGACCGGGTCGGGTCGGGTCAAACCGAATTGAACCAAGTTGGACGGGTTGACCCGATTGGCCCGGATTATACCGAATCAAACCGGGTTGAGTGACCTTGTAGACCCATGGTCCATAGGCCAAGCAGGTTAAACAGGTGGCACGTGGTCAAGCAAGTGCCACATGGCTGCTTAATTAGGTCACTGGATCATCAATATCCATAGAAGCCTAGTGTAAACACAAATTTTGTATATCCATAGAAGCCAAGTATAAGTACAAATTTTGTTATCGAAGAATCAACGAACAACATCTATATCATAAAATAATTTGTATTAAAAAAATATGAGATTACAATCGTTAGGGGTTTTCTTTATACAAAAGAAAAGGTCCTCTGATTCTTGACTTTAGGATCTTCAATCCACGGGCTGCAACAACTTAATCTTGGGTTAATTTGATATTCCTTGATCTCCCTTGCAGCGATTGGGAATGTGGTAGATTTGATAGATTTCACTAATGAAATCATAGGGATTTGTTGCGAAGTCTTCGGCTTGATCTTTGGGAATGTAGACTTATAGAAGATGTGGATTGAAGGCTTCGACTTTGGTGTTGATCTATGTGCCTTTCAGTGTATTCAGCTCTTCGATCCCTTCATTTATGTGCCAGAATACAGAGAGATTTTCAAAAAAGGTTGTATTAAAGTTTCGATCGGTTAATAACATGGTAATTGCCCCTGCCAACAAGAAGAGGAATTCTATCACGAAAGAGCCACTCGCTTCAAGCCCCCCTCTTTTTCCTCCCTCTGTGTCTAATTCCTTCTCTTCGACCCGAAGTTAAGTTCTTTATTCGTAGATAAAGAGCTTTATCTTTAGACTTGAATGCATCTTTAGAACTTCAAGTCTTCAGATCTTCAAGGTAGTAGATCAGCAGGCCTTCAGAGCTTTTTCTCCTTGATATTTCTTCCTTGAGTATGATCCCTTTCTCGGCTCTAGGGAGCAGGACTCCTTCTCTTTGGCGTGGCTTCTATCCTCTACCCTTTTTAGAATGAGGGAGGGCTACCTTATTTATTGATGTAGAGGTGATAGAGTTGTATTTGATCTCAACCATTTGTAAAGAATTTAGAGATAATTCCATATTTAGTAGAAATTATCTAGATTTGAAGATAATTCCTATGAGAGTTATCAAGATTTAATTTAGATAATTCTCTATTTAATTTATAAGAACTATCTCTTAGTGGGGTCCACCTTGTGAGATCATGCCATGTGGCCTCTTTTGATCACAAAATTTTTGTTCCTACAAATGCTTCATCGAGGTTTGTTTGCTGGCACGACTTGTTATGCTTGTAGTGAACAAGGCTTGACTTTGCAGTAACTTGTCAAAATTTGTTGATTCGATGGTACTTGACATAGATAGTTTAGACTCGTATCAAGGAGTGAAGTAAATAGTTTAGGCTCATATCAAGGAGCATTGTAGATGGTTTAGGCTCATATCAAGGAGTTTTGTAGATAGTTTAGACTCAAATCAAGGAGCTTTGTAGTCAATTTAGGCTCGTATCAAGGATCCTTGCAGATAGTTTAGACTCGTATCAAGGAGCATTGTAAATAGTTTAGGCTCGTATCAAGGAGCTTTGTTGACAGTTTAGGTTCGTATCAATGAGCATTTTGTTTTTTGCTTTTTTTTCTTTGATTTGGTTGCCATCTTTGTCTTCTTTCGACGAGTAACCAAGGCTCAATCTTCATCGTTTGGTTCGAACTTCTCGCATTCATTTGCATTCATGCCCCAGTCAACAGAGAGTTGGATGGAGTTGATCTAAGAGCCATGGATACTGGTTTGAATCTTGAACGAACTTTGAGGAAGTAAAGAGATGAGAGGTAGAGATTATCCCACCGGGCGAGTCAAATTTGCAAACACAAATTTTGTTATCGAAAAATCAACGAGCAAGATCTGTATCATAAAATAATTTGTATTAAAAAAAGATGAGATTACAATATTTAGCAGTTTTCTTTATACAAAAGAAAAGGTCCTCTGATTCTTGACTTCAGGATCTTCAATCCAAGGGCTGCAACAGCTTAATCTATGGTTGATTTTATTTTCCTTGATCTCCTTTGCAGCGATCGGGAATGTGGTAGATTTGTTAGATTTCACTAATGAAATCATAGGGATTTGTTGCGAAGTCTTTGGCTTGATCTTCGGGCATGTAGACTTATAGAAGATGTAGATTTGTCGCGCTCTAATCTCCCAGGCGCACACGTGTCAGCACATGCGTGACCTGGAGTACGGTGCAATGACACTTCACCCTCATTAGTCACAACTTCTATAATATTTAATTTGTGAGGGTGGAATTCCATTATTATTGATTTTAGAGTATTCTTGATCTCTAAATTAGCATGCGAAATTAAACAAGATCAAAACCTGATTTACCTTTCATAAGCTAGCATTACGTATGGAAATGCTAGAAACTAGTCATCCCGACTTAAATATCAAAGTCCAGACTTTATACACACGTAAGACTAACATCATAAAAAAAAAAATACCCAAGTATATAATCCAAATATGTAAATCCCAAATATGACTCAAAACACATTAGTCTCTATACACTACTCAAAATACATAAAGTCTGATACATCCCAAGCAAAATGAATATATCTAGATCTGATGTCTGTATGTGCAGATCACATAAGACAGTATCTCTGATCATCCTGATCGTCGTCATAACTGACATCGTCACCAGCTCCATCAAGTGGAGGAGCACACATATCCCCATGTCCTGAAAAATTGGTTCAACGAAAGTTTGAGCTCGACGGCTCAGCAAGTAAAGTATGCTGACATAATAGAACTCTCAGTTCCTCACATGGTCATGCAACAATGACATGCAATCCCTAGCATGTATTCTCTATATGACATGAATATGTGCAATCATTATTTCAAACTTTTATTTTAATCATATCCGGGTAGCAATTAATACTTAAACATTATTATTAAATGCTATGGTTACATTTCATCAAACCCAACTAATATGAGTGGGAAGGTTCAACCTTCATGGTTTGGCAACAACGGCCAAGTATAAGACCATAAGGAAAACTAAATGTCAATGTGTCCAATCCAACTATCATATATATGGGAAATTCTCTACCTTTGTGATCCGGCAACTAAGGCCAACTAATGGACCATAAGGAAAACTAAGGATCTGCGTCAGACCCGCCAGCATCCCACTTCACCATATATCTATATGGATCGTCAAGTCAGAGATACTATTGATTCCATGTGTACGGCATGGTTTTAAGGGACTTGCAACCCTCGGGCTTACATGTCCCACATCTATTTTTGTCTAAGGACAGGAGCTCGAGCAATTAACGCGAATCCTCCTATATGTCCAAGGGCTAAGGATTCTCCTGAATACCCTCCGCTAGACCTGAACAGAGCTCGAGCAATTAACGCGAATCCTCATTTTTCACTTAAATAGGGAGATCGAGCAATTAACGCGAATCCTCCCTTTATGTCTTTTGGAGTTTGAGCCATTAACTCGAATCCTCCATTCGTTTCAGTTTATGAATTTCTTAATTTATTTGAATTACAACCTTAGGTAATTCATTAATAGCATTTAGGGTCAATTCCTTTGACCCTCCCCCATGTTTTCAAATCACGCGGGATATATTCTAACATACTTTCACTTTTCAACTTTTGATAAGCATGTAATTCATTTCAGAATATTTTAGCATGCTAGCATCATATACAAAGCCAATAGGAAAGCACTTCATCTCACTGATTTATGCATTCAATACATCTTACAAGGTGTTCAACACTAATTATTCATTTAAGAACAC
>JAUPMG010113049.1:0-11958 GCA_031762675.1 Pachysandra terminalis | reverse complement strand
TTTTTGTATTGAATGAAGTAGCCATGGCATTGCATTCAGGTTTTCTGCTTCCCATTTATCATGAACTTGATCAGATATCTAATTCTCTTTTTTGCACTGAATATATGTAGCCAGGGCATTGCATTCATGGTCTCTGCCTCCCATTTACCATGGGTTGGATCAGATAGATCAGGCTCTATATCTTGCCTAATTGAAATTTGAGATCACTCTGCATAATTCACCCTTCGAACTTGACTCTCTTAATCTGCATCCTGGCATTATCATAGCCCCAATTATTGCCACATGGAAATCCAAATGTGAAGGAACTCACTTTAGAAATGTTACTGGTCAACATATTACACCACGTTATATCTATGTACTTAATAACTAAGAATTAGTGTTGCAAACAGCAGCATGAACGAACACATCTGCAACTGCTGGTTCACTCTTGCAGATACGAAAAGAGTACTGATGAAGTGGAAAATCGCTCACCACAGCTCTAAAGAAATTATTTACTTGGATTACATTTCACAAACAGTGCCTTTCAGGCCAAACATCTAATACTTGATTTACGGATTCACTTTGGCAATGAATAGCTGGGATAGAAATCCAAATTTGTTTCTCAGAAAACCACCAATAAACTGAAATCACTTTCTTCATATTCAGGGATTCCGAAAAATTTAAATAAGAATAATCCACCAAACAGTCTACTTAAATCCGCACATCCATCCAATTGGAGAAAACTGGAGTTCTTTGTTTTTATTTTAAGCTAACTGGGTGGATTAAGTCATATCATCAGGAGCAAAAGAAACCAAAGAAAAGGTGAGTCGATTCCCTTACAGAGGAATCTTGTTCTAGTCTAATGTTTTTAAAAATCTTGTAAGGCTTATGGCTTGGGGCTTAAACCTTAGAGGCTTATCCCATAATGCTTAGGCCTTCAGGTGTGACGCTTACATGAGGCTGAAGCCTCATGTATTGAGGTCATCTTATGTATAAAGCTTGTATCTCATACATTTAAGTAAAATTTATCATCACCAAAGTGGAGCAGACTCATTATATTTTTATGTTTAATTGATACTTCATAATTAAGTTTAATGTATTTAGGGTTCTTAAACAGTTTTTGAGGCGCTTCACACTGACCTTGTAGAACTTGAAGGGATTTGAGGACTAATTGCAACATCCTCTTCATGACTCTGTTGCTCATTTTTCATATTTTGCTAATGTATATTGATGAATAACTCATTCGTTTTCTTTATTTGTTCAATATAAATGCACGCTTGTGAAGTTTATGTCTCCTGCTTTGGTCTTGTAGAATGCCTTGCCTCACGTCTTAGTATTTAAAAATTTTGATCTACTCCGAGCATCCAACCATACAGTTTCAATCTTAACTTTATGATCATATGAATGAGCAACTAGCTTCTCTGCCTTTATTCTCATGAGCAATGAAAAAAAAATCAGTTTGTTATGCTCTTAGAGAAAATTGTGGACAAAAAAAATCCCATTTATCTTAAAAAGGGCTCAACGACATGATATATGTGGATTTCTAACGCTGATAGGTCACTTCTGTTAGGTGGATTTGTTGTGAATTCTGTAATTTCATTGGTCTTATAATATACTTTTCCTAGAGTTCTATGTTTTTCACCACATTATAATACTATGCCCTCTCTTATTTAATAAAGAAAGAATTCCATAAGGGTGTGTTTCACTCAAAGCATTGTGCTGGGAATTGGGGGTAGGAATTGAAATTATGTCCAGGAAGTCCAATTTTTAAGTTTGATGAGTGAAAGAGAATTGGATTTGGAATTCTCCATCCCAATTCTCAGAATTGGGTTTAAAGATAAAATATGGAACTCCCAATTCTTCGCTTTTTTCTCTTTTACAATTCTTAAGTTGAGAATCGAGCAAGTCGACTCGAGAGGCGAGACCAACCCTACCCCTTCCAACATTCATATCTTCATGAATGATTATCCGACGATCTTCCAATGGTAACTTCGTTGAGTCTCTCTCTCTCTCTCTCTCTCTCTCTCTCTCGTTTCCCTCTTGTATCTGTATTTTCTATCGTTATTTTATATTTTCTAGTCTTTTTTTTTTCCTGTATTTTCCCTGTTAAATGTTGAAGGTTTGCAAGGGTTTTTAAATGAGGATTTTGTTTTTTATATATCTACAACCAGCAATCTCTCTCTCTCTCTCTCTCTCTCTCTCTCTCTCTCTCTCTCTCTCTCTCTCAAGAACAGGATTTAGTTTACCCACATAAATTTTGCTTCCCACATTAACTTTGCTTATAATCAGTGGTGTAAAAGTCTCTTGACAAAATGCAGCAGAAATTTTGAATCCATATTTTTTCCCCTTTAAGAACTGATCCACTCTGCTTATGCTTATACATGCTTAAAGGGTCTCAAAATTTCATCCTCTGTTAGAACAAAATGAAGCAGATAGCAAGACAGGAGTTTCCGCCATTCTTGCTTTCTCTTCAACAATGGCTGAAACTTCAAAATCTCTCGCTCTCTGCTGCATTTTGGTCTAACAAGGTTTGATGCTTAAGAGTTTGAAGATGCCCATTAAGAGATATATGTAGAAAACACAGTGGATTATCAGAAACGGAGCATTCCGGGCTTCACATAAGCGAGATTTCTCTACTGTAACGAGCCTTGGTTCTCGTACTTTTCTAGAATGAACGGGATTGGTTGTTGGCATTCGCAGTGAGGAAGAGGATGAGGTTATGTTGTCTCTGAGAGTACAATCTTATATGAAGATTTTACATATTCTAATAGAGGTGCAACTCGATTTGGTTCGGTTTGACATAAACCCAAGACACATTGGGTGAACATTAACCCAAAATCGAACCGAACTGAATTGAGAACCCAACTTTCCAACCTCAAAATTGAACTGAATAGAAAACCCTAAACCCAAACTATCCCAACCCAAATTATAGTTTCGGTTTGGTTTGGGCCGAATTAGATTGAGCTTTTTAGAATTACATTATATATATAAAATATCATTTTTATATATCATATATAATATAAATATATTATATATATCACATATAATACACACACATATTTATATATACACTATCATTCGGTTTAAATCAGTTCAGTTTAGTTCTGTTTAGAATTATATACACTAGAATTTGGGTTTTGGTTTGGTTCGGTTTAACATAGGCTTTAACCAAAACCAAGCCAATCTAATTCGATTTTATAATCTCAAAACCAAAACCGAACCAAATATCTAGAAACCCAACCCAAACCAAACCGAAATCGATTTGGGTCGGTTCGGTTTCATGTTTAACCAACCCAAGTTGCACCCTTTATTCTAATATCCACAATCAGATTTTATAAAATGACACCAAAAACCTATTGTATGGGACTTCCCAAGTTTTTTGTAATGTTAATTCAATCAAATTAAGGAATCAATATAGCAAAGTTTATCACGTGTAATGTTTGACACTACATGTAAGATGATTTGTTTGTGGAACGCATTATTATATTTTTTGAGTTACTATTTGTTATATTAATTGCAATAGGTTATATATTTTTGACATAATTATTTGCTATATCATATCATTTCTTAACAAGTTTCTTGCACCGAAAAGTTTATCATCTAAGTAAATTTCATAAAATTTATCATAGAATTCTTATGCCAACCAAACAATGGAATTGCAAATAGCAATAAAACCACAGTTTTAGATTTTCAATTTCTTATGGTAATCAAACATGAGAATTCCAATTCAAAGAATTCGAATTTAGGGCCTGTTTGGTTCGTGGAATTGAGGCCTCCAAATTCTAATTTTTCTGTTTGGGAGTGCACTAAGGAATTGGAATTCAAATTCCACATGAATTTCACAAATTTCATTTGTAGGCTATTTTTGAAACTGTCGAATTCACAGGGGGAAGGCTGTTAATTGTAATTCTCTACCCCGTTAATTTCAAATGGATATGACAATGGGTCGGGTCGGGTTGGATTTACCACCTTTATCTTTAATGCAGTAATAAAAAGAAAAAAATAAAAAATAAAAAATCATTTTTATACCATTCTCATCTCCCTTACTCATAATCCCATTCCTCCCAAGGAAAACAAATTCATATTCCAATTATTTTTTGACATCCAATCATAAAAATCTCAATTCTACTCAATTTCAATTCTCAATGAATTAGAATTGTTGTTACAATTTCTAACATCAATTCCAATTCTTTGAAACAATCAAAGAATTTAAAATATGCAGAATTACAATTCTATAGTTTAATTTCAATTCTCTGTGTCAAACAGACCCTAGTATTTGAATTTCTAACATCAATTCCATTCTAATGCTATATGGTGTTTTAAACAAGGCTAGTCTTAGGACATGTACATACGTAAAATCTATCCCGACTTAATTCTGCCATGGGCACATTGTGCATTAGGAGGATTTTGGACCAAGAATCTCCATGCCCCTTAAGGATATCTCCCACAGTAAGACAGCAGTTGATGTTCTTATACATGCAATCTTACGCCTCTCTGAATAATTAATAAACTAATGGCAGAAAATATATCTCCTTGCATATATGCCACATGTTTACTGTAGGTTGGTCTATACAGAAAGTAGATGTGCAAAATGTTCATATCCAGGATTATCTAACATAGAAGTATATCAGCAATATATTTTGCAATTCAGAGAACATTTATAGTTGCATGCTATTATCTACATTCATTAGATCCACTGAAAAAGCATATTGACATATTACTGAAAAAAAAAGAAGGAAAAAGCATATCGAGAAGACATGAGAAACATAAGAATTTTGGAACTACTAACAAAAAGAGGATAGGATAAATAGTTTCTTTTCGTTGGGGAAGCTGGTCTTCTTTTAGGATATCGGGAATTGAATCCTCATGTTATGTAATGAAACTGCTCATAGTAGTATATTTTTTGCCAAATATATTGCATTTATGGAAGTTCTCTACATCTACTCAACAATAATGCCATCTATATCTTATTTTTGTTTTGGTTTTGGCTAATATGATTTAACCTTGGGGTTTGTATTAAGACTTGCCGCTAAACATGCAGTTTCAAGCTCAAATGAGAGGATTGTATTGAATTCTTGCCTTCCCAAAGGGTATGACCGAGCATCAAATGCATCTACTTCCTTGAATTCTAGCAATGTGCGACCTCTTGCATCCCATATGGTTGGCAACTTTTCTTCATGCAGATCTGAAGCTTTGGCATTTTTGAATAAAAGGAAAGGTAATGTCACTATCTTGCCTTCTCTATAGTGAACTTTTTAACAGTTCTGGATTTGGTCAACTAATGCTATCTCTTTTCACTACATCTATTGCTTGCGTCCTTTATAAGATGAACATACAGTATAATAAAAGTACATTGCATATTTGGTTCTAGCACATGTAGGATTCTTATTTTGATTGATTATTAAGTGAAAAAGAGAAGAAACAAGCTGAAAAAAGAGTGACCTCCTTTCCAACCACTCCACAGGTTTGCTATTTCCAACAGCATCAAGAATAACATCAGTGATAAAGATAGTGAGGAGTTACACCAAATATAATTGTCGGTATAATCACTTCATGAGCACTTATTTTCAATTGGCATTTCTATCACAGAAGTTGGTCAAAATTTTGTATCCCCGTCTTAGTTATTGTGTCTGCTTTGCTTGAATCCATATAGGACACAGAACATCAGTAAGCTGTTGTTTCTATCCGCAAACATTCCCTAATTTTGAAGCTATTTCGTTTCGAGCAGTAACTTTGAAAGTTATTATGATGATCTCGTTTGGGGGTTAATTTTTGAGGAAACCAAAATTCTAATGGTTGAATTGCAAGTTCTGAAGAACAAACAATTGGTCTGAAGTAGAAGGAAAGCAATTGTTTCTCATTGGAGCACCCAGATACCAACAGCAGATTACCGGAGCACACTTTGAAGAACTGATTGTATTATGTAAACAGCCCCTTACGATTGGTCATAGTGATAATTTCGTCCCTTCAATGGTCATAAAAATTCATTTGCGCACAGGAGTACTATTGTCCTAATATGAGTTAAAAATTGGTCAAGAGCAGATGACTGTAAGTAGGGTTTGAAATGGGTCTTCTATGCTAGATATCAGAAGCTGCAACTAACTTGATTACTGGTCAACTACCCATTGACCTGGATTTACCAGGTTGGTTGCCATTGGACGGGATCTGCTTGGTTTAAAGTTTGGTTCATTTTGTCAAGGGGCTAGGATGATGTTCATGATGGTGAGCTTTTAGAAATCGTTTCCTTTTTTCTGTTAGCCAAAGTCATTGTAGAATTGGAAATCCAGAACTTTATCAAACCTTAAATAGTAAATTTTTCTTTCTTACTTTACTTCTTTGTCTTATTCTTTTTTGTTTCCTTTTCTAATTTTCCCTTTAAGAGTATCAGATGTATTGATATTTAACTTTGTCCAAGTATGCAGGAAACATATTATTTTATAGATTTGAACTCTTCTCGAACACTATTGTGTTGTACATTTGGCCATCAATTCCGTGTTTGCAATAATTTATTCATTCTCTCTTTGGTCGTCTTCTTGTTTGTTGTTTACTTCAAAGTGGGCACAATTTGGATGAGCATCAGAATTAACATTTGTTTGTAACTTTTGATGACTATGATGTTGGTTGTTGTATTGTCTCCTATGAAAAAAGTGAACAGTGTTCATATAGATTAATCTTTGGAGATTCTGGGGTTTTCCTCTATTGCAGCAGATATGGTGAGTTGGAAAGAATTAAACACTTGATTCCAAGGGTATGTAATTCAATTGTTGCTGGAAAAAGGCATGCTAGTATCAAATGAAATCGTGTTTTATCAACAAGTTCCATGTAGAGAGGATCCAATGATAGAAATTTATGAATAATATCCCCTTGAAGATACCCTATAGGATAAATGAGCATCTCAATGGTCTTGAGTGAAGAATCAGGGTTCAAACCTTGGTCAGGAATAGGATTTTTTTTCAAGTGCAGGTTCCCTGATTTTAAAGGAGTGAGGGATTGGTTACAAGATATAAAGCAACTATTCAAGTTCACGGATTCTTGATGCTAAAATAGACATTCTCGTGCAGTGGCTAAGTTATCCCTCGTCATGCTGATAGCAGGGATTGGAATTGATTTGGGAGATTTAAGATAGGAATGAAAACCATGGGCAGTACTTGCCAGGTGTCTATCATGTATTTGGACAATCTTAAGACTCGTATTGTAGACAATATTTAAATTTTCGTTTTGGGTTCATGTGGTGAGGCAAGATTATTCAAGTGCATGCCTGACTGAACTGTTGCAAGAGATGTGAGCTTCTATTGCCTTTGTGATATAGACCATAGTTATGAGAAAACATTTATTTTCTGTTTCTTCTGTCTTTTCCATTGTTTGTATAAATTGTATGGACTATGGATCACTAGTGCGATGCATTATTGCCTTTGTGATGTAGACCATAGTTTTGAGAAAACACTTATTTTCTGTTTCTTCTGTCTTTTCCATTGTTTGTATAAATTGTATGGACTATGGATCACTAGTGCGATGCATGTCTTGATATATATAATTACTAAATATATTTGATATTGATTCTTTTAAAAGGTAAAAAGAAAGAACGTTCTCTCTCCTTGGAGCACTCAAACCAATCATTACACGTTGAAGATTTGAAGCAAGGATAGCGAAAGAAACTAAGGCCATGGGAAGAAGCTAGAAGAGATTCAATCAATGATTAATTATGACCTAACCCATGACTAATGGTGAACACATGTGCCAACTATAACATGTGCTTTTTTTTTTTTTTTTGCTGTGCCACAATTTTTTTTTAAACATACTTTATCTTTTTTCTTATCTATATCTGTAATGCCATGTGTGCATGTCAAAATCCGTTATTGAGAGGTTTTCTGATTACTTCTTTTCCTATTTTATTTATTCTTATCTTCCTAGTTACATAAGAGAAACAGTGAATCTATTAGCTATGACTATCCTTTATCTTCCAAGTTTGATTTCACTTTCCTCTATGTGTTTATGTTTTAAACTTATTTAGATATTTAATTTCAGATTTTTTCCCCAAAATACTCCATCTCTATTTTTGAGGCCTAAAGTTAAAAATGAAGTCTTTCCGTAAATTTCTTAGGGGAAAAAATGATATTTCTTTAACATCTTTTTGTGAGTTTTTGTAAATGTTTTACTAATAAACAAAGAAGATTCTCTTAGATCACTGTAAACAGGATTTATCAATGATCTTAAGAAGCCTATGAACAAAGCATATAGAAAAAAAGAAGGTTTTAATATTTCGATTTTTATGGAAAAATTGCTTCTTCAGAACAGGAAATTTCTTTTAGGGAAGTTTCACTTCTTCGCAATATTTCCAATTAAAAAAATTTGTACGAGAGAATTTGAAGCTCCGGAGATTTAGATACCAATGTAAAGGAAATTTCAAAACACTTTAAAAGGGAAATTTTGCCAAAATTTTAGTGAAACTTACAAGCATGAAAAATAGAAGCAAAAGAGGCTCGTCCTAACTAGAATTGGCATAGAAATGGCATATAATGCTGTTTCTATTCCAGAGGAAGGATTCCAAGAAAGCCATAAAACTCCTGAGTTGGAGACCATTCAATCAAAAAGTGACCAATATCCCTACATATATGAATAATGTTACATCTCTTACCTGGAAGAATTCTCCTAGTTCTTTCCTTCCATATGTCGAAGAAACCACAAGATATAACGACTTATATTTGGAGACCGCAATTCATTTTCATTTGTTGGATAACTGCAGAAAGAATAGGGAAGGGAAATCAAGAAAATAATGCATGAGAGAAACCTATTATTACCTAAAACAAGTGATAGAATAAAGAAAATTGGTTGATATAGTTTGGTTATGTGCAATGAAAATCAATGCTGAGAATGTTAAGAAAGTACTTTAGGTTGAATGCTTGAAAAAGAATTAAGTTATTGGCTGGCAAGATGTGGGTTAAGTTAGAGACGTAAGAAAACTCACATTTTAACATATGACTCCCCTAGAAGGAGTGAAGTAAAAGCTCGATTTTATTCATTCTTTTTTAGGCCCTAAATAGTTGCGATAGTTTTAGAATTACTATGATGATGATGATGATGATGATAATGGTGATGATGATGATGATATGCTGTTGAGCCATTGATCCATTTATCAAATTAGAATAGAATGCAAATAATGCCTATATGATTTGTGGAAAAGGACATGGGTGTTGAGGGTTGACACGGATATGGGATATCGGACATATCATCCCACAAAATCCTAATTTCAGGACATGGCCATATACACAGTTACGTGTACACACACACACACACACACACACACACACACACACATATATATATATATATACATACATATACATATACATACATATATATGTATACATATATATATCTATATATATATATGTATGTATACATATATTTTTATGTGTGTGTGTAAATATATAGAGGGGGAGGAAGAGAGCACGAATCAAGAAAAATGGTGGCCACACTTAAAATGTATTTTAAATGTGTCCTTAGACATCATAAATAGTTAAATAACTGATAAAGTGATAATTTGGTAGTCGTAACACAATAATGATGCATAATATATACATTAATTTGTGCATTTTAGAGTCAAATAAAGGTAGATGCATTTATAAATGTCCGACCTGGTGTCATACATGGGTTGTTGTAAATGTTGTGTTGCAAGTGTCATAGGGACGCTTAATAGAGAGAAATGTCCTAAAATATTGAAGAAAAGATATGAAATTTTTTGAGATGCATAAAAAAATGGAAAAACCCTTTTATGGTGATTAGAGGCACCACTATACCTTAGGCAAGAACACTTTTTAGGCAATAGGTTCTCCTTGTCACGGACATGCACACCTTTATGATAGAGCACTATGTTTTCTAAAGAAAATTAGGTATACAATACATAATACTATATATGTTAGTATTTTGTGTTTGTATAATGGTGAAGTTAATTATACCCAATGAATTGATGCATTGTACGGGCTATTTGACAACATTTTAGATGTAGATATATATTAACTACATGCTATATGACAATGCTAGGATTACTGTAATGATGATGTCGAGGAGGAAGATCGGTTTCTCCATTTTTCAAATTAGAATGGAAATCAAATGACTATTAATATTAAAGAAAACATTGGAAAAATTTAAGATGGATAAAAAATGACATAAATGACTAGAGATACTGTTGTACATAAGATAGGAGCTGCCTAGGGCAATGGCTGTTCTAGTCAGAAACCCTTTCTGGATAAAGCACAATAAAGTAAAATATTTTCTGAAGCTTGTGTACATATAATACAATGAATAATGTATAATACATTCAGAAAAAACATACGTTGTGAATGTAGGTAGTTCATGTGTACTGCATTGATGCATTAGAGGGGCTATTCAACATTTTAGATTTACGTATACATGCCATGTGAACCTCTCCCCCCCCACACCTTTGGTTTTTGTTCGTACACATTTCCTGCGATGCTTCATTCTTTGGTCAGAAAGGTATCTATTCCATGCATCGAGGACCAATTGGTTCTTGAATATCTATATTACATCATGAAGAAAATAGCACTTTTTGTTGATTGTCTATTTGAATTCTATGCAGATAAGTGCTTACATCCACCTTGTAAAATAGTCTCATCTCTCTTGCTCGAGTTACGAGGCAACCCTGTTCCTCAGAACTTCTACTATATTTCGGAGGTTTGTAGTGACATGTCATGGAAACTTTTTTTTTTTCTTGTGTTAGTTAATAGCTTAGTGTAAAGATTATATGTATGTATATATATGTATATTATAAATTTCAATTAATTCACTTAGGTTATTATTCTGTTTCCATGGAAGGTGATAAGTCTGTTTTAAATAATATTATGCACTAGTGATACAAGAATCTGATGCAAGAGTAAATCTCAGATGTATCAGGAATTAAGATTTATGAAACTGAAAATATTTGGGCATGGGAACTTGTCATGATAGTGCAGAATTGGTGTTCCGACTGACACATGTACATATATATTAAAAAAAGTAAAATTAAAAGAATACAATGCAGTGGAAAATAAGAAAAACTTTTATCGTGCAGATGGCATAAACATGGATCAAAATATCATACCGAATCGACCAATATTATATCATGTATCGACCAGGTCGATGCGATACATGGGTGCAAGATATAATAAACAAGGTTTTAAATGTCGCTATCACTAGATATATCACCAATAAGGGAAAGGGAAAATATCACTAGATATATTGAGGGAAATATTGATATCGTCCATAAAGTTGGAGAAATGGGGGAAATCCTTGAAAAAAGGGGAAATTTCCAACGGAAGTTCATGAGATGCATATTTAGACATGTTTACACATAAATAACTCAAACATTACAAAAACATTATGACACTAACCAACTAATGCATTTATAGGCAAGTAAGGAAGTCATTATAAGATACTCAAGAATACATAAATAGAAAAATTTATATATAAAAAATAATAACAATAACAATTATCCTACATCCAACAGAAGGTTTTCAACCCAAATACTGATAATATACATTAAGAACATGTGGCTCGATACCACATGGCGTTCCTTATGGGTTCAATTTTTTTAATATTTTTCTCTAGAAACTATTTATTACTAATAAATTCATGATTTTGCAACAAGCTTAACATCGGCCATTAGCTAATAATTTTCTAACTAGTTATTTATTAAAAAAAAATGATTACGTGTGTAAGTTATTTTAAATTATTTGTTAGAATATTAAAGGAGCAAATATTACATATTAGATGAAAAACCAAGAAATTATATTTTCCCAAATTTCTCGAGGTTTCAAACCTTCAAATCTACGAAGTTATAATGAAATGCATACCAATCCATCACATGCGTGAATTGGCATACATTTTTTTTTTTTTGATGACTAAAGAAAGATTATATAAAAGGAAGGAGATGAAAAAGTACAAGGTTTCCCCAAGATGGAGAAACAGAAAAACAGAAAAACA
>JAUPMG010113038.1:0-11959 GCA_031762675.1 Pachysandra terminalis | reverse complement strand
ACACCGGTTTTGAAAACAAGCAAACAAAACGGTTTTTAATTAAATATTATTTTGAATTTAAAAGTCAAATTCCAACACGAACTTCATCTACAACCACAATTGGGTTCTCAACCTGATGAGGCAGCACACCACAGGAGAGCTACTTAGGCCTGGGATTATATGGTTTGCAACGAACTTTATTCCAATCAATAGCATTATTCAGAAGAAGGCAGGCCTAAAGAGGATGTTCCTCTCAGATGAGTGGCAAGGATTTCGGGTTGCTAAGGAAAAAGCTGGAAAAGAAGTTGAGCAGCAGATTGTCCTACATACCCCATTTTGGAACCATGCACAACTAGTAGCAGAGATACAAGATCTCATTGTTAAAGTACTGAAGGTGATGGATGGAGAGAAGCAGGGTACAACGGGTTATGTATATGAAGCTATCAAAAGATCAAAGCTAGCAATTCAAGCTGCTGTTCCTAGGAAGTACAAGGCCTACTGTAAAATTATTGATGCGAGATGTGAGAAGCAGCTCATTCAGGACATCCATATAGCAGGTATAAATTATAATATATTTTCCTAATACCTACTCTTGTTAAATTTAACTGGAATATTTGATATCATTTATTTCAGCATTTTACTTTTATCCGGCATAACATTATACCGAAGACCTTAGAAGCGATGCGGTTTTAATAAGTGCATTCCGAAGAGTCATTTTGAGGTTGGAGAGTGATTTAACCAAATTTGATGCAACATTTAATGAGGTAATAAGAAATACTTTCTATTCTAAGAGATTTTTAAATAAATATGATTGATTTATTAACTTCTCTCACTAACAAAGTAACAAACTAACAATCGCTTTCTCTTTCTTTAGGAGAAACTATTTAGAGATTCTATGTATGGATTTGGTGATCCCGCAACTATTAGGGCTCGAACTTCATCTAAACCAAGTATTATAGTGTATTAATTAATTTAATTTACTTGTTAGAACTTAGAAAACAATTGAAAACTTAATTTATAAGTTATATGAGATCTGAATTTTTGTGTTTGATTGTTTGCAGCCGAGTGGTGGTTTTTATATGGCACTGATGCCCCCAACTTGAGGAGAGTGGTCTTCAGACTATTATCACTGACGGCTTCATCTAGTGGATCTGTGAGAAATTGGAGTACTTTCTCTCTCATTCATACTAAAGTGCGAAATCGTCTAAGCTACGAATAGTTGGAGAAGCTGGTGTTTGTGCATTATAATATGAGGCTCAGGATGCGACAACTTCAGAAACAAAGTCGAAGAGGTGAGGGAGAATTCAAGCCAAATAATTTGGCTCACATATTTGAAGACAATGAGATTCTTACTGAGTGGTTGGATAACCCAGAGGAGGCAGTTCTAGATGAGCTTGATGAGGAGTATAGACCGACTAGGCCAAATAGCTACTTGGCCGGCCTGGTTGAGAGAGTTAGTGTTGCTGAGCAGGGGCAAGTTGGCCCGGCTAGGGGAGAAGTGAGTAGTTCTGGTGCTGGGGCCCCTAGGGCTGGGGGAGGCAGAGGCGTAGGTAGTGCAGGAGTGAGAGGAGTAGGGAGTAGTGCAAAGAGTAGGAGTGAGACGACACTACCAGGCCTGGGATAGATGATGATACTGAGTTTGTGAGGATGATGGCTGGGTCCGCAGCGTCCACTGGGATTGGGGCGTATGATGATGATGAGTGGTGTCCTGCTATTTTTGATGATGATGATGATGGGGGGGGGGCAGCAGAACCACAAGGGAAGCATGGAGGTAAAGCTAGTGGTGGTGGTGGCGGCGACGACAATGGCATAGAGGAGCAACGATTTGATCATACAACCAAGGGTCGCAGTGGCAATGCGTCCCCTGAACGTCTGCCTCTTCGAACTCAATACCAACGCCAACCACGTCAACGTCATTCAGGACATGGACATCGACGACGATCCGATGATGCATCGTATGGATTGGATGCGATTACACAGGAGGTTGATATGATTAATGTTGGGATTTCTAGCATATTTGGCGGTGGACCACATTCGGGTTATAGCCGGAGATCTTCATTTAGTTATGATCGAGATGGCTTTACATCATCATACGACTATGGTTATGACCATGCCCAGGCCCAGGCGGGAACATTGTCTTATTAGCCTACTTATGGTTATGGATATGGACATAAGCCATACCCATATGGTACTACTACTAATAGTGGCACTGGCATATCTTCATCACATTAGCCCGGTTTTGGATATATTCATGGCCAGGAGGGATCATCATCGCACTCTTCTTCATATGGACCGACGGGGTAGTATGCTGGAGCGGGATAGGCTGGACTTGGGGGGGTTGGGTGCACTACAGCCCAATATGAGCAGTTTAGGAGAGATTATGAGACTTGGTACCAGTATTACATGAATTGGCAATCATATTGCCAGCATGTTCAGCAATTGCATCAAGTACCATTGGCAGATTTTCAGTTTCAGCCTCAGACTCAGGCTCAGCATCAGGATAGTGACAATGATGAGCCTGCACGAAACTCTATGTGGTACTGATGCTCTTGTACTGTTTGGATCATTATATTAGGTAATGGCTTTTAGTTCATTTTTTATGTTTGAATTTTGAACTTTGCCATATGTATGATTTTCTTTAAATTTTATAGTTTATGCAATATATTTATGATTTTCTTCTACCCTTATTGAGGTTTTTATTCCATGCGCCAGCGCGTGTAACAGTTTGCTTCTAAGTTAATATAAATTGTATGTGTATGTGCATCATATAAAAAACATGTTAATTTAGCATATTTTTACCTTATCTTTGCATAAAAATAGGTATTGGCTTATATATCAATCGTTTTCCTTGCGTATCCACCGTATCCATGATTTTTACAGTATATACAGCGTATCTGTGTCGATACTCGATACGTATCTGTTTTCGAGCCGACCAATACACTACCTTGATACGATATTTTGAACGATATTGTCATTGCAATTGTCATTTACAGAGATCTTTTCATTTTCAGAGATTACCATAGCATGAGATTAAAGAAACAGTACAGGGTTCATAATTTAATGCACATAAATCAAAGTCCAAAATAAAAAATTTAATGCCAAGGGATCCACACGTCTATATTCTTTATCAACTTATTTTCAAAATGGGAAGCACAACAATTGAAGAATTCATGCAAATACTTTCGATCAGTAAAGAAATTATACCAAGTCA
Source organism: Pachysandra terminalis (assembly GCA_031762675.1). Lineage (NCBI taxonomy): Eukaryota > Viridiplantae > Streptophyta > Magnoliopsida > Buxales > Buxaceae > Pachysandra > Pachysandra terminalis. The sequence continues at coordinate 8,769 of JAUPMG010113038.1, read as the reverse complement.
AAGAGCCTTGAATAAATGAGCAGAACTTACAGAATAAGGAGTGTTGTATTGCTGGCCTAGTGCATCACCTCCAGTTACCATTTGAACTCCAGGTGTTGCATGTATGAGAGCCGGATTGCCTGGTCCCTCTTTCCATGATGCTGGATTAACTGAGATGAACCCAATGACAAAGTCCGGATGATCCGTGGCTATCTTCACTGCTGCAGCTGTGTAGTCACCCTTTGCAAGGTTACCAGATGAGCTCATTTCTGCAAGAAGTAGAAGGCCTCTACCACGAGACAAACCCTAGATATAATTCAAAGAGTTTCAAAAAGTTAAAGAACGAATCAATTCTAAAGCATTATCACTGAATCAGGATGACAAGATATATGTTGATGTAAACCTTCTGTTTCAGGCCATCCACAATCCCGGGACCGGAGATTATGTGAGCATTAACTATATCTGCCCAATCCAATATGCGGAAGATACCTCTGTTGACAGGAGAACCATTAAACTGATGCAAGAAAAAGAAGGAAAGCGAGTCAAGAGAAAATTTCAACATGCAATGCAAAGCCAGCCTCACCCTTCATACTGCATGGTCACTGTATTTCCAATGTCAGCAAACTTGCGATCTTCAAAGATTAAGAAATTGGGTCTTTCTGCAATCTTGAAATCAAATAATCCCAATCAGCCATAGTTATGCAGTACAACTAATCAAAATGTAACACAAAAACCCACTGTCATTCAACTGAAGCAAGAGTTACTCCCAAATTTCAACAGAAGGCTACTATCACATGATATAGTGCTCGGTTTTTATGCTCAATGCATTTTAACCACCAAAAGTATGATTTTGAAGGTGTGATGAGATTTCTTGTTGAAGAAGATTTTTTCGCCTACCGGAAGGGTCCGATCTGAGTTTGGTTTGTTGAGTTTAATTGATTTTCCCCATGAAAGCCTGATTTTGAAGGTGTGATGAGGAAGAAGATTTTTTCGCCTACCGGAAGGGTGGCTGTTGATCTTGATTGGCGCGTGGAGGGGTGTAAATTTCCCCTATTTTCTCCTTTTTTATGAGCTTTTCTGTTGCTGTTTTTTTTTTGGGGTTGTGATATCATCATGAGTACTTCCGAACAGAATCCGGCTGAACCAAAACTGGTTATTTCTGAGATTGTGTCGTCATCTATGCGTCTTACCAATCAACGCTTACATGGGAACAATTTTCAGCATTGACGCAAAATTATCTTATTTGCTATTCGTGGCATGGATAAGGAGCATCTTGCGGGTAACTCTCTTGATCCAAGAACAAATCCAGCAGGTACAAAAATCTGGTTGCGTGATGATGCTAGATTGTATAATCAGTTGATTAATTCTATGGACCCCAAGTTATCTGTCTTAGTAATCCATTGTGGGAATATCTTATGGTCCTGTACTCGGGTAAAGACGATCTAAATCGTCTTTATGATGCATCTCTTTCCTTCTTCCAATCGGAGCAGGGTGATATTCCAATTAGTGATTACTTTGCGGCATTTAAGAAGGTATATGAAGAGCTGAATGTATTGATGCCATTGACTGCAGATGTTAATCAGATGCGACAACAACGAGAACAACTAGCAGTCATGGCTCTTCTGAGTGGTCTGAGATCAGAATTTGACTCTGCTAGATCCCAGATCCTAGCAAGTTGTGAATCTTCAATAACTGAGATTCATTCTCGTGCACTTTGCTCCGTCCGTTCTGCCCCTAGCATTATATTTTCACTGTGGTGGTGTTGGTCACACGCGTGACAAGTGCTGGAAATTACATGGCAAGCCTAACACTCCCCTTGAAGGACAGACGAAGGCATCCGATTTATCAAATATGTTGCTGTAAGAACAGCATCGCCCCAGAATAACTCGAGCACCTTCATATGGAACACAAGGGCCTGTGCTACTTCTATAAGGTGGCGATTCTTATGTTTAGCCACACCATTCTGTTGGGGGGTATCTGGACATGATAACTGGTGAAGAATGCCCTGAGCTGTCATGAAAGAGACAAGGGGACCAGACAAATACTCACGGGCATTATCACTACGCAGTAAACGAATAGGGATGGAAAACTAAGTACGTATCTCAGCATAGAATGCACAAAAAATAGATAATAATTCAGAACGTTGTTTCATTAAATAAATCCATGTATTTCAAGAATAATCATCCACAAAAGTTACGAAATAACGAAAACCAGATTTTGACAGGACCGAAGAAGGACCCCAAATATCAGAATGAACTAAATCAAAAGGAGCACGTGCTCGTTTATTTGGAATCGACACATACAACCTGCGATGATGTTTCGCAAACTGACACGATTCACAAAACAATTCTGGTAACGATACCAAGGATGGACATAGACTCTTCAAACTTGGAAGTGCAGGATGACCAAGCTGACAGTGAAGCTCCAAAGGGGTGAGAGACAAGCCGGAACACGCTACAGAATTTGGTCTCTCTTCCAACTAGTGTTTACAATGTCGGTGACAAGGGAAACGTGTCGCCAATTCCGAGGTGGGCGATACGAAATCAGGGTGCAAATCGCTTTACCCTGATTTCGGCGACATGGGGGAAAACATTTCAAATTTTTTTCGATATTTCCCCATGTCGAGAGACATGAGGGAAATTTTTCAGTTTTTTTGAATTTCTTTTAAAAAAATTAAAAAAAATGTTAGACATTTGTTTTTGTATTTTTTTGATATATTATGATGTATTTAAACACTACTTAGGGTTGTTTAAAATTTGGGGCGAAAATCCATAAACAAATCCCACATTTCCTCAGATTTCTCCATCATTTCCCTTTTCCCCCCTCATAGATATGACATTTGATTTCTAGTTTTATATATCTTTTAATTGACTTACATTCACTTTTAGTGTGGTTTAATTAGATGTAGCATCTTTTTTTACAACTTACAGACCCCACAACGTATAAGTTGACCCCTCCCTCAAGTAATGACTTTTAATGTGTAAGCATTTTTTTTGCATTTTTTGATGTATTTGGATGCATTTAGGTCTTAATTAGACATGTTTAAAGTTTGGGGCTAAAAATCCATCAAAAACCCATGGTTTCCCCACATTTCCCCGATATTTTTCCCTGTTTTCACCATGTCGCCGAAGTCACCTGGGTGACATGCCTGGCGACATCAACATCGTAAACCTTGATTCTATCTAAGGAGATATATGGAAGCATGTGATATTGTAGCCTGGGTTGTTAAACTCTTACGATTCATTGTATGAATCTTACGATTCGATTTGACCCTAGATCGTTTCAAATTAGTGAAGAATCGGTTTATGTTTGAATCTTACGATCTATATATTGAATCTTACAATTTATGATTTAATCGTACTATTCAAACAATTCAACTCTGCAAAACCAAAGAAAAATGATCTCGCCTTTTTTATTGAATGATTTCCCTTTTTCTCGTTTGATCCTTGTTTATATAGAATATAGTATTCTAAAACAATTAAATATACATAAAGAAATATTGTTTACATATTTTAGGCAGTAAAAATTCCTTTCGTAAGAGAAATCCCAAAACCTAAACCCCTAACCCTACTTCTACTAAAATTATTATGAATCTTACAATTTACGATTCAAAATTATGATTCAATTCTAAGTGGCCCTTAACTCTTTTTGATTCGATTCACAATTCGACAACCTTGATTGTAGCTTCATCGCTATCTTCTTCTGTATCATATTGTTGTACAGCTGACACTCCTAGTCAATATGTACTATGCTGCTCTTTTTAACAGAAATGTACTAAAAACGGAAGGCCTAGAAAATGAGAGATTCAATTCCTAGGATGCTAAAAAAGAAAAAAAAAGTTTTCAGCTTTTTGATTTGTGCAAGCCTAGAGAGGTGGGTGAAGAAAGAGGGAGAAGTTTAAGGGGGAGAGAGAGAGAGAGGGAGGAAAGGACCTATTTTTATTGTACTTTTCTTTTTGAAACTTCCTTTTAGATTATGCTGATTGCGTACCTACTTTTAGTTTATTTTTATATAAAAAGACCTCTTTTACTGTAGTAAACATATGGGTTCCCATTTTACCCTTTGATTTACTGTAGCAGAAAAGCAATGTGAAGACTTGTTTTTTCCGCGATTGTAATACTTGTGTACCCTTTTATTTTTCATCAGGCGTTTTTTCTTGTGTGGTTGGGGGTGTGTTCAACTCAGATCTTTTGAGACAATACTCCTAATGGTGACAATTGTTGGGGTTGCAATATTTTATTTTGGGGGCTTTAAAAAAAAAGAAAGCCCGATAGAAAATCAGAGGGTACAATCCTACACTCGGAAAGTACAAATTTCATAATTAAAAAAGTATATCTTTACATCGCTTTTCTGCTACAGTAAATTGGAAGTGTCTTTACATCGCTTTTTGGATGCCTAGGGTGGTAGCCTCTCATATCGAGAAGCTACAACATAGGTTTTTATTGGAGGGAAATGGAAAGAGGAGAGACCACTTGGTTTAGTGGAAGGTTGTAAGGATAAGGACCTTGGTGGGTTAAATTTGGATAATACAGTGGATCGGAATTCAGCTTTACTTGCTAAGTGGCTTTGGAGGTTCTATGATGAGTGGGACAACCTGTGGTGCAAGGTGATTGTTTGCAAAATATGGGGTTCAGGCGAACGGGAGGGATTTGAATCTGAATGCAAGTCTTGTCGGCAAGCCCGTGGAAAACAGTGCTAGCTATAGCTCCGTCTTTTCTTTCTATGGTTCGTTTCTCGGTGGGTTGTGGGTCATCTGTTTTCTTTTGGCAGGATTTGTGGTTCGAGGAGACTCCATTATGTATTCGCTTCCCTAGAATCTTTAGGTTGGTCCAGTTCCAGATAGCATTGGTGAGTGAGGTTCTTTCTTGGTTGGAGTCGGATCTTGAGTGGCCTCTTCCCCTTCGTTGGAATGTTAGGGAGGTGGAGTTGGGGGATTTGGCTTTGCTTTTTGAGTCCCTCGGTAACCTCGTTGTGGGTGACTAGTGGCCGGATAGGAGAATTTGGACGTCGAACCAGAGGGGTGTTTTTTTGTGTCAATCTTTTTTCAACCAGTTCAGATCTAACAAACTTGGGCCTCTCATCTCCTTTTCTACCCAGTCGGTGTGGTCTTCTCTTGCCCCACCTAGAGTTAGGGCATTTGTGTGGTCTGCTTTGCTTTCTCGGATCAACATGACTGCCTGATCCAGAGACAAAGGAGCTATATGGCTCTTTCACCTCACATATGTTTTTTATGTAGAGAGGCGAAGGAGACTTTTGACCATTTATTCCTTCACTGTGCGGTGGCTGCTGAGATATGGAGATTTTTCTTGGCTTACATTGGGAGGGATTGAGTTATGCTCAGATATGGAGATTTTTCTTGGCTTACATTGGGAGGGATTGAGTTATGCCCAGATATGGAGATTTTTCTTGACTTACATTGGGAGGGATTGAGTTATGCCCAGGGGACTTTGCCAGTTGTTCGTACAGTGGAGCTTTCCAGGCTTGGCTTTGAGGGGGCGTATTATGTATCGTCTTGTATTTTTGGCTATCTTATGGCATGTCTGGAAGGAACATAATCAGAGGATCTTCCAGGATTCTTATTCTTTGACTTCTAGTGTGATTGAGGGGACCATGGTGTCAGTGGCATCTTGGGCGGCTGTGAGGTCTCAGTTTGTGGGGCTCACAGCGGTAGATATTTGGAGAGAGTGGTACAGGATCTCAGTTAGTGGCACCTATTCTGCACCAGTGCATATTGTTTGGTGCCCCCCTACGGCTGGGTGTGTGAAGCTGAATGTCGGTGCCTTCTTTCAGGACTTGTGGATACCTCTGGGTTTGGTCTGGTGGAGTGTTTAGAGAGTGGTAGGGATTTCTTGTATGCCTTCTGTGGTCCTGGTGGTGGTAGTGAGGAGATGAGGGATGTTCTAGTGGCTGTAGTGGCCAGTTTGCGTTATGCCAGAGTGCGGGGTTGTCAAGTTTTGTGTCGGTGGAGTGTTCCTCGTCATCTGTTATTGATTGGCTGGGGAGAGTTGAGCAGTGTAGGTGGAGGTGGATTCATTTGGTTCGGTTGGTATGGTCGTTATGTGGGGATTGGAATACCTCATTCCATCTCGTATCTAGAGAGGCTAATTGGGCGGCAGAGATCTTGGCTAGGAGAGGTGTGTGGAGGAGTGATCTGTTTGAAGGGGTTCCAAAGGCGGATATGATGCAGGAGTTGTTGTGACTACCCTTATTTTATATGTTTATATGTTCTGTTAGGGTAGTTCATTGTTATCATGGTTAGCTGTGGTACTAGTATTATTATTGTTCGTAGTTTTTCTCTGCTCCTTTGGCTGGAAGCTCTCTCTAGCTGTGGAGTTTGTATATTCTTTTGACCTTTCCTCTTTTTATAAAACTCATCAGTTGTCAAAAAAAATAAATGAGCCCTTATATATAAAATTCCCACTAAAGTAAGCCTGCAGTCAACATAGTTTAAAAGGTTGGTTCCAAATGAAAAGTAAAATAAAAAGTAGGCCTATCCTTAATGTTCCCTTGATTCTATTTTTATATTAGCTTGTTTGTTTGTGTGTTGCAAACTATGCAAATGTTGTATAACAATTAAAATCAAGAGGTATGATAATTAAAGATTTGTCTGAATGTATACATGTGATGTGTATGGACTATCTGAGGCTGTAAAATTTCAAAAACTTGATTACCTTTGTGACAGAGAAATATTAAATTGAAGTTATGTCATACTCCAGAACTGGTCCATCAGCATTTACAAATATACTAAAGTCAAATGGTTATAAATCCTTGAAGCACAATGTTGGATCATAGCCAGACTAAGGGTCAGCCTGCAGTTTTAACAGGGTTGACGGTGAGCAAGTTTGTCCATAGTTTTAAATGTCGTTATTTACAGTCTTGACGCTTGGGTCCTAGACCACTATTTGTCATTATAAAGGTATAACAGCCAATACAAAAGGCTGCTCTTTTATGTTTTCAGATTTCTTATTACTGAAGCATTAATATTCTATTTATGGAATGAATAAAAATAGTATAATATTACTAAATTAATAATAAACTGCCATAGTGATATATAATAACCGAATAATGGATCTCATATAAAAAATAAGTCATAGTCATTGTATCTCTAATGTCATATTCCACGATAACCTAACAAGCCTTCACTCTGTACCCTTTCTTACTGTTATAACTTCGTTATAAAAACCATCAAGCTTGCCTCTTGTCCCTCATCCACATCACAACACAGAGAGGGCTCTCTATGCTTAAGCATATGCTACCTTCATGATTTCATCCATGTTTATGTGAATTAATTTGAATCTTTGATTTGTTGTTATTCCAATTAGTTTGAAACTGAACATTGTCTTCTCTTGGAATGTCTGTGTAAGGATAGCCGGCTTAACAACAACAGCCTGCAGGGACATATTCCTATGTCCTTAACTACTGTCACATCGCTGCAAGTTTTGTGAGTATAATTTGATTTCTTATACCTCTCATGCCAATATCCTCTCTTTTTCTTTTCATTGTATAATTTCAGTTATAAGAATGTAGTAGTGTCATTTGGCACTGATAAAAGAAATTTAATAGTATCATTGGTAATTGTGGAATGCAGGGATCTATCAAACAATCTTCTATCGGGACCTGTTCCTGACAATGGCTCATTTTCACTGTTCACTCCTATCAGGTTTCATGCTAGAACTGGTGAATATAGTGGTCTTAAGGGATTTTAATTTAAAAATATTATGCTAACTTCTGATTTCCCATTTTGCAGTTTTGCTAATAACTTGGATGTATGTGGCCCGGTGACTGAAAAACCCTGCCCAGGGTCTCCTCCATTTTCTCCACCTCCTCCATTTGTCCCACCACCACCAGCTGCTTCACAAGGTGATTCTTCCAATAATTATTCAAAAATATTTTTTAGTTCTGGCCCCCAATTGGTTTGGCCTAGCTCTCTGATTCATTTACCCGCTTTATCCCTGTTTTTTGGCTGCTTTATTTGTTTCCTTTTTAATAGTTTTATGCTGTTCTTCTTTCATTCCAGCATTAAAAAAATAAATAAAAATTGATAAATCGTCATTGTTGGTAGACCTGACTAAAATAGTTGGGGATGACATGTGTAGTTATCGTCAGCCAAAAGGATTTGGATTTTTTGGTGTCTTCCTTGTTCCCTAGATATTCATGGTTAGTTGCATTTTGTTGTGCGTAAAGAGTTCTATTATGCTAATATCATTTCTTTCTTCGTTTTTTCTTTCCTTATTTTCCTTTGATAGTGATGTAAGAATCCCTATTAATTAGAGGGTAGCCCCAGGCCCCCATGCACATGAAGTGTAGTTATAAGCGGGCCATCAAAACCAAAATTAGTTAGACATAGCTATAGAAAGCAAAAGGATGTGTAACGGCAAGCCATTACCATCCCCCATGAAGTTTGCATAGGATATACCTATTGAACTCTTTAATAACAGAAAACCAAATAAACATTAGCCATGCCACATATTCCTAACATGCTCACAGTTTATCTTTAAAATTATAATTGCTTCTCCTTCCATGAACTCCAAGCTATAGCAAAATATACACATACTTGAAATTTTCTGCTTTTGTTCTGCTTTAGGGTTGTTCTCTTGCTGTTTTTGTTCCCTGCTACTGTTTCGTTAGTTCCTAGAGTTAAAATAAATTGCAGGTTATGTGGAGAGAGGCTATGTGGAGATCCATTATTGCAAGTAAGTATGGAATTCATGCAAACGGATGGGACGTGAATCATGAGGCAAATATACGAGCGGCTAGTCCTTGGAAGGTCATTTCTGGTCTGTTTCATAT
>JAUPMG010113018.1:0-11959 GCA_031762675.1 Pachysandra terminalis | reverse complement strand
ACTACCTTCTCCCTATATCTATGACTTGGTCGTATATTCCTTGAACCGATTTCTCGAACCGACCGGGGTTCTTCCTTAGGAAGTTCTTGAGGGTTATACCCATAGGTATCAATGGGGATCTTGCTATGTGTCGGTCATAGTCTTGATACATGGCAGTCTCTTATTGGGCTATCTGCCCTTACTATTTCATATCTACAAAGAGTTAGGAAGACCTTTCTCTTTGAGCATAGATCTAGCCATTTCCATCACAGTTTGGCTCTTCCTTTCAGAAACTCCATTTTGTTGTGGAGTATAGCAACAGTGAGCTGTCAATCACTGCCTTCATCTTCACAAAATTGATTGAATTCATTTGAGGTGTATCCTTTTCCTCTATCACTTCTCAAAACTTTTATATGGTGCTCACTTTGTTTTTCAACCATATTTTTGAAGTTCTTAAAAACAGAAAATACTTATGATCTTTCACACATGAAGTATACCCACATCATTCTAGTCAAATCATAAAGAGAATGAAATACATGTTTTGGCCATAAGAGAGAGTCCTCATTGGTCCACAAACACCCGTATGTACTAGCTCCAATGGTACTTTAGCTCTTCGTGCAACTCCCTTTGGGAAGGATTTCCGGTGATGCTTTCTGAGAGCACAACCTTCACACACATCAGATTTTTCTTTAATGTATGGCCGTCCTTGCACCATATTACTTTGTTGGAGTAGTTTCAAACTGTGGAAGTTCAAATGCCCAAATCTTCTATGCCACAACCATGAGTCATGTTTTATCTCAGCCTTCATAGCAACATCTCCCACATACTTGAATGTTAATGGAAAATTTCTTCCCTTCTCCATTACTATGTTTGCTATCACTTACCTTTCATTTCCTTTTAGTAAATTTTACAGTCCTTGTCTTCAAAGTGAATTGAATAACCATGCCCCACAAGTTTTCCACCACTCAACAAATTTTGCTCCAAATCTGGAACAAGTAGCGCATCACGAATAAATTTGGTCCCTTTCTTGGTTTGTATACCAATAGTTCCCTTGCCTTTAGCTCGCACCAAGGCTCCATTTCCCATTCATACTTGAGAATTTACTGAAGTGTCCATGCCCAGAAAAATATTTTTGTCCCCAGTCATGTGGTTACTACAACCACTATCAAGGAACCAAACATCATTTTTCTTTTCACAAGCTGTTTAGCAAGTATAAAACAAATTTCCTTCATCTTATTTTTGTTCTGAAAAATTTGCCTTTTGATCATTCTTGAATCTACAATCCTTTTGCACATGCCCAAATTTTTTACAATTGAAACATTGAGGCTTGCCCTTAAACCAACAATCTTTATCAACATGACTACTTCTCTTGCAGATACCACACTTTGGTTGGGAACTTTCAGCAACTATATTTCGATCATAAGAGCTTCATCATCTTCCTTTTCATTTTCTTCTTGTTTTTCTTCATGTTTCTCTACTTTGCTTTCCACATCTAGATGAATCTTCCCTTTGGCATTCTTGACTTGACTGTTTTGAACCCAAATTCATTTTAGACTAAACCGACGTTTCGGAATGCCGCATCATTCTTTGCTCATGAGATTGTAATGATGCCATCAACTCTTGAATACTGAAGGAAGATATGTCTTTTGATTCTTAAATAATACCAACAATTGTGTCAAATTTTTCTGGTAAACTGATCAAGATTTTCTCGACAACTCTTTGATCATTAATTTTTTCACCATACATCTTCATTTGATTTACAACTTCAATGACTAGAAAAATAATCTTTCAAAATTTCAGATTCTTTCATCTTCATATTCTCTAACTCTCTTCTAAAAGTTTGTAGTTTGATGGTTCTAACATTTGTATTTCCTTGAAACTCGTCTTGTAGAATGGTCCAAGCTTCTTTAGATTTTGTAACTCCAATAAGCCTTGGAAAAATGTCTTCTGAAATTGCTTGTTGGATGAAAAAGAGAGCTTTTGCATCCTTCCTTTTGTTTTCCTTTAAGAGTTCCTGTTGTGCATTTGTAAGAGTGGTTGTTAAATCAGGTTTATCATACCCTTTTTCAACTAAATCCCACAAATCTTGTGATTGAAATTATGTTTGAAAAATCATAATTTTTCAAACGTGAGTTGCTTGAGCTGGCCATGGTGATTTCTTCCTCTGAGGTTTGTCTTCTCGTCGATTCTCTTCACGCCCAACAAATCTGACCGTACAATTTCTAATACTACTTCTGTTAGATGTTTTTATATGTGATTCTTCAAAAAAGAACAAAGTGAGGAAGACAAAATACACAGAACAGGGGAAAGGGCTCTTTTATTCTTCTCTGTTTTTTACATCAACTCTTTTCTTATAGCTGAAAGATCTTGTAGATTACATTTAAGATTCAAATTCAATTGGAATTGAAATTGTAACCGTTATCACATGTGATAACGGTTCCAATTGTGTTGAAAAACACAAGGGATTAATATCACAATCGACAGAAAACGAAAAAAGGTTTTCCAAATACTCTTGACTCTCTTTCAAACGTTAACAAGTTCTTGCACCAACGGAGGAGCTTCAGCCTGTGCGGGAAAAAAAATGAAAAAGGTCAGTACGTAGAAGCATGAAAGGGCTACATAGAAAGGAAGTTTAATTGAACCATTTGGAAGCTAAACGGTAAGATGTATATTTACTGCCTTCATTTTTCTTAGAGAAATGTATGTTACTGTATTATTTATATATTGGATGTATAGAATATTAAGTTATCTTTTTGTGAGGAAAGCTCTCATCTCAAAGAGAGATTTAAAGAGGTAGTTGAAGATTTATGAAAGATCTACTTGTAGAGATCTTTCTAGATTAGGGAACCTCCTTGATTTTAGCTTTGATGTAGACCTTATCTCTTGACACGATTGTTGGAGAGAATTATTCTTTCAAATTAAAAATCTGTTTGACCAAAATTTTGATCATGAGGATCATTATGTCTTATATAATGTATACTTATTAAAAGAGCAGGATCCAAGCTTCACCACATAACTTGAGAACTGGCAAGATCTAACTAAGTGTGCTTGATTTTGTCAATTAGTAATGGAGTCCTGGTAAGCTATAAGAGGAGGAGGCTAACTGTTGGATTTTAGACATGGGTCGACCCGGTTGGTCCAACTCATTTGGACTTATCTGAGGTCCCTACTTAATGGGACGTTCATATTTAATTAGAAGTGTAGATATGGATAACTCTCTCCAAATGAGATTAGGAGATAGAGTCCTAGATGGAGTTGAGTTGAGTCTTTTATATGTAGAACACTCATCCTCCCTACCCATAAATTTACTATTCACGATTTTTTGGAGTCCAGCTTTAGATAACTCTCTTCTCTCTTCATCTCTTCTTCCTACAGAAATCTGGATTTGCTATTGAGTGTGAATTTATTGTATGTTGTTCTAGTAATCACATATTCCAATGTGGGACGTTATCAGGTTCAATAGAAAGCTCCCGCTGCAGATTCAGGTTCGTGTGCATCGTGGTACGTAATCCGAATCGTTTAGAATCTTCATTGGTATCATAGCTACTGCGATACGTTTTCATTGGATTGAGGTATGTCGAGAAACCTCGTTAAAATCAATAACTGAGTTGCTATTTTTCTGCAAAAATCCGCACATGCACGCGTGCGCATGTCTGGGCTGTTGCGCTTGTGCGCGCACCCCTTGCAACCAGTCTTCTCGCGCACGGCCTACTGGCTAGGCTTCCCACGCTCAGAGCTGTGCTGGGCTGCCCGTGCGCTAGGCTGAGCTGGGCTGCCTGACTGCCCACGCTGGGCATGCGCGCCCTCGCTTGTTGCACTGGGTCGCGAGCCCGTGACTGTTGCGTTGGGCCACACACCCTCGAGCTGGGATGCCCGTTTGCTGGGCCGTGCGCCCTTGCTGCTAGGCTGCCGCACACATGTTGTTTTGTGCCCTCTTCCCTTTTTCAGATCCTTTGTCTTGTTCAGAAGTTGTCTTTTTATAAACTTTGTCATTTCCTTAGCTGCTAAATAAACTGTCTTAAAGCAATCTTGTCTTTCAAGTAAACTTGGCTACAAAGAAAGTGAAAAATTGAATGACATGTATCACCTTTATATTATTAGATGACACATAAAATATGACATGATGCATATAATGACTCAAAAAGTGTTTTAAATATTTGGATCGAGTCGGGTCAAATAATTTATTAGACCCATAATCCATATAATAAGACTCATCAAGCAGATCAAGCAAGTGATACGCGGCATTTGCCTAAGTCACTGCAGTACAAATATTACAAACATTAAAGCATCAAGTATTTATAAAAAAAATAAAAATAAATAAAAAAAATTATAAAGCCAAATACAAACATTATAAGATGTAATACAAGCACAAACCAAACAATATTTCAGCTTCGTGGACAGACGAAATGCTCAAACAAAAAAGGAGGCGCCCACCAAGAGAGGATCCTCTGTGAGCAGGGCCTGTGAGCACCCTGTGAGCAAGACACAGGCTCCCAAAGTGAAAATACCATTTCACCCTCGATGACATCAGCCAAAGGGTGAACTGGTATTTACACCTTGGGTATGCATTTAACTTCTCTTTCTTTTCATCCACCCATGACTCATCCATCTATCTGGTATGCATTTAACTCGGAGTCTGTGCAGCAGCAGCAGAGGTGAGAAAGCCAGCGAGATGGAGCAACGGCGTAACGTGCACCTACTCCTCGTGCCTTTCCCTGCACAAGGTCACATTAATCCCATGCTCAAGTTAGCAGAACTCCTCTGCCTCGCCGGCTTCCACGTCACCTTCCTCAACACCGATCACACCCACCACCGTCTCTTTGGCACCACAGACGGTCAAGCCTGGTTCAGTAGGTTTCCCGGTCAGTTACGCTTCGAGACCATCTCAGACGGTCTTCCTACCGATCACCCTCGAACTGTTCACCATATCCTACACCTGTTAGAGTCGATCCGTTCCGTTACCAGCACACTTTTCCGTCAACTTCTCCTCTCCCTTCGTCATGAATCGAAGGGCAGGATTTCGGTCACCGGTATCATAGCAGATGGACTCATGCCTTTCGCCATTGATGTTGCAGAAGAGCTCGGGATTCCACTCATGTTTTTCCGTACTACGAGTGCGTGTTACTTATGGTCTTATTTCTGTCTCCCCGAACTCATCGAAACCGGCGAGATTCCGTTCCAAGGTGAGGGCGACATGGACCGGCCGGTAACTTGTATCCCCGGCATGGAATCGTTCTTGAGACGCCGAGATCTCCCAAGCATCTGCCGCTCGCCGGACGCAAACCACCCGGCGATTCAGTTCTTCAAGAACGAAACGATCACCTTAACTCGTTCCTCCACGCTCATACTCAACACCTTCGATGATCTTGAAAGCCCGATACTCTCACGAATCCGCTCTAAGTTTCCTAAACTCTATACGATTGGACCCCTCCATGCTCTGTTGAAGAATCGGATCGATGTCGGAGGAGCAGCTGGGAATTCCGACCGTACCGGAAGCCTATGGAAAGAAGAGAGAAGCTGTTTGGAGTGGCTGGAATCAAAACTCTCGAAGTCCGTCTTATACGTAAGCTTCGGGAGTCTGGTCTCGCCGACTCGAGAGCAGTTGCTGGAGTTCTGGTACGGTCTGGTCAACAGTGGGAAGCCGTTCTTGTGGGTCATACGGTCGGATTTCATATCCAGCGGTGAAATCCCGGCGGAACTTGAGGAGGCGACGAAGGAGAGGGGTTTCATGGTAGGGTGGGCTCCACAAGAGGAGGTGCTAGCCCACCGTGCCGTTGGTGGATTTCTGACCCACAGTGGGTGGAACTCCACGCTTGAGAGCATTTACGCCGGAGTTCCGATGATTTGCTGGCCCGGCGTAGTCGACCAGCAGATAAACAGTAGGTTTGTGAGTGAGGTGTGGAGGCTGGGTTTTGATATGAAGGACACGTGTGATAGATCGACGGTTGAGAAGATGGTGAGGGATGTGATGGAGTATAAAAGAGATGAGTTGGCCAGATCGGTCGGTGAGATGTCGGAGTTGGCACGGAAGTGCGTCGGCGAAGGTGGGTCCTCTTCTGATAACTTGGACAGACTCATCGAGGATATACGATCAACGTGCTCACGTTAGGTAGCCGGGTGTTGCTGCTTTGGGTGCAGTCTGTCGAAATCATTATGGGGCTTCCTTTGCACCATCAATCATAGTAGGTCATACTGATGCACTTACTGTTGAAACATTTGCATTACTTGAAGGTTGAAGGTTTAAAACTTGCTCTATGTTGAAAATATTGCAGAGAATTTGATGAGATAATATATTTTTCATCCAATTAAATTTGTAAGATAGAAATAATATTATTGCGCGCGATCGCATGTAAGTGCATTTGATTCCAATGCGCTCAATCGCATACAGGTATACTCGATTCCAATGTGCTCGATCGTATGCAGGTGCACTCGATCCCAGAATGCAGACAATACCTGAAATTCACTATTCAATCGAGGCTGGGTTGCGGCACGGACAAGGTCGCTCTCTTTAAGACGTTTCATACCTCTGCAAGGACTTTTCGAAGCAGGCAAAAATTGTATGACGCCCCAGGATACAACAGCCCACTCAACTATGTTTCACTCTTTCTGTTCTGCACTAACAGAAAAGAACGAACCCACTAAACAATGGCAGAAACCTTTGCCCAGTAAGGTAAAATAGAGAAAGCGATAAAACAGAGTAGCAGTAAAAAATGAGAGCAGTAAAAACGTTGATTGAAGTTGTGTTTTGTTCTTTGTAAAAAACCCATTTAAATAGACAAAAATTAGAAACGTTGTGACTGTTAGTAGAAGAGATAATGTGCTGATATTTTGGGCTTCACGAACAGGTGGGAGACCAAGTCTCAAGACAGTTGAAGAAGTTGAAAGGCTTAGTCTCACGACTGTTGCCAATGGTTTATGGTAGTGAATACCATAATTTAGAGTTTTCTTAATATATTTCATTGCCTTGTTTACTGCGTCCCAGTGTACAGAGTTGGGTCTACTTGTAAATCTGCCTAGTACTCCTACAAAATTAGTTATGTCAAGTCTAGTACAATTTATGGCATACCGAAGACTACCAACTATACTAACATATTCTTTCTGATTAAATGGATTAGCATCTGAATTAAAAGGAAGTAGATCGATGCTAGGGTCAAAAGGTGTGCAGGCAAGTTTGCAATCATAGTAATTATATTTCTTAAGAATTTTCTCAATATAATGAGACTAATTTAGGACTACACCATCATCAGTTCTAGTAATTTTTTATACCAAGTATTACACTTGCTTCACCTAGATCTTTCATATCAAAGTTACTAATAAGTAGCTTTTTAGTCTCATTAATTATTTTTAGATTAGATCCAAATATTAGAAGATCATCCACATCTAGACACATGATCACATGGACTCCATTAAATAATCTATGATAAATACATTTATCACTATCATTAGTTCTAAATCCATTATCTATTACAAAATTATTATGCTACTATTTAGGTGCTTGTTTTAAACCATATAAGGATTTCATAAGTTTACATACTTTATGCTCATCACCAGAGGCTACCAAACCATCAGGTTGGTCCATGTAATTTTTTTCCTTCTAAGTCACCATTTAGGAAAGCTATTTTTACATCCATCTGATGTGTAATTAAATTCTTAATTGTTGTTATAGCAATAAGTACTCTAATAGAAGTAATTTTGGTGACAGGGGAATAGGTGTCAAAGAAATCGATGATTTCTTTTTGTCTAAACTCTTTTGCAACTAATCTAGCCTTATATTTATCTATTGTTCCATTTGGTTTTAATTTTCTCTTAAGAACCCATTTGCAGCCTATAGGTTTACATTTAGGAGGTAACTCTACCAATTTTCAAGTTTTATTGGAAATTAAAGAATCAATTTCAACATTAATGACTTCTCTCCAAAAGTCAAAGTCTGGAGAGGACAGTGCCTCTTCCATAGAATTTGGACCCCCCTGAATATTGTAAACATAATATTCAGGTCCAAAATCATTTTCAACTCTTGCTCTTTTGCTTCTCGTAGGTTCAACTTCTAAGTCTCCTTGACTAGTAGCTACAGGTTTAGATGTACTAGATTCACTATAGATTAAACCCCTACTATTTCTAGATTTATATGAAAATTTATCATCAAAGAATTCAAAGAATTTAGCATCTCTAAATTCGATAATTACATTATTTTTCCGATCTAGAAATTTATAAGAATTACTGGTTAGAGCATAACCCATAAAGGCACACTCAGAAGCTTTAACTCCTAATTTAAGTCTCTTGGTATTAGGTAGTCTTACATAGGCTAAGCAACCCCAGACTCTAAAATACTTTAAATTGGGGCTTCCTATTATTTCATAACTCAAAATGTGATATATGAGTTTCTTTATGAGGAACTCTGTTTAATACATAACAGACAGTTAATATAGCCTCTCCCCATAAATAAGAAGGTGCCCCTGAACTAATCAAAGTTGCATTTGTAAGTTCAAGTAGGACTCTGTTCTTACACTTAACTACTCTATTGAATGATGGAGGATAAAGAGCAGTCACCTCATGAATAATACCTAAGGTTTGAATATAGAGATCAAATTCAAGTGACTCATATTCTCTACCTCTATCACTCCTAAGTCTTTACTTTCTTATCAAATTGATTTTCTATTTCTTTCACATAAGTCTTAAAAGTCTTAAAGGCATCAATCTTATTTTTCAGTAAATAAACATAGGTGTATTTAGAGTAATCATCTATAAAAGTTATGAAGTATCTTTTACCTCCTCGAATTAAGATACCTTCTAATTCACATATATCTGAGTGAATCAATTCTAACAATTTTGTTTCTTTATTTCTGATTTAAACGGTTTCCTGGTTATTTTAGCCATGCTACATGATTCACATTTCTCAAAATTCTCATTGCTAAATTTATGAATTAATTCTAAACTACTCATGCTCTTTATATAATTATCATTTAAATGACAAAGACGAGCATGCCATACATTCACACAAGAAACGATATAAGCAGAACTAGTAGATGCTTTATTGATTGATTCAATATTCAACTTAAACATTCCGTCACATGCATACCCTTTCCCTACAAATATCTCGTTCTTAGCTATTACATACTGGTCAGACTTTATAGTCTGTCTAAAACCTGCCTTATTCAAGAGAAAACTAGAAACTAAATTCTTCCTAATTTCAGGAGTATGAAGAACATCCTTCAGCAACACCATGCGGCCAGAGGTGAACGGCAGTTCCACGTCACCTACTCCTACCACTTTAGAAGTGTGAGAGTCTCTAAGCAGAACCTTCTTATCATTCTCTGCAGCGGAGTATGATTTGAACCAGCTTCGATCATGGCAGATGTGCTTGGAAGCACCAGTATCTACCCACCACCTATCAGTTCCTTCGAGTATGTTCACTTCAGTAATCATGGCAACAAATTCTTCTTCAGTCACGTTTGTCTGTCCAACAGGTGCACGCTTCCAGGATCTGCAGACCTTGGTTTTATCCCCAGGTTTGCCACATACAAAGCAGTAGAATATTGTTGTATTAGCATTTGCATTCTCAATAGTTTTATTCCTATGGTCTTCTTCACTAAGAATGTTGACCACTTTCATAAGGGTAAGGTAGAACATCATTTTTTGCCTCCATCTTTTAAAATGGGCACCACCAATTCGGAAAGGTTTATTCTGGTCACTTGGTCCGGTAACAGGTACAGCAATAGGATTCTCCATTGATCGAGAGACGTCTTAAAATTGTTGGAAATATTGCAGAGAATTCGATCAGACAATACCTTTTTCGCTTAACTAAATCTGTAAGATAGAAATAAAATTACTACGCTCGATCGGATGCAGGTGTGCTTGATCCCAGAATGCAGATAGTACCTGAAATTCACCATTCAGTCGAGGCTGGGTTGAGGCGCGGACCAGGTCGCTCTCTTTAAGACGTTTCGTGCCACTGCAAGGACTTTTCGAAGCAGGCAGAAGTTGCATGACGCTCCCAGGATACAACAGCCCACTCAACTGTGTTTTCCCTCTTTCTGTTCTGCACTAACAGAAAGGAACGAACCCACCAAACAATGGCAGAAACCTTTGCCCAGCAAGGCAAAACAGAGCAAAAGATAAAGCAGAATAGCAGTAAAAATGAGAGCAATAAAAACGTTGATTGAAGTTGTGTTTTGTTCTTTGTAGAAAACCCATTTAAATATACAAACATCAGAAACGTTGGACTGTTAGTGGAAGAGACAATGTGCTAATATTTTGGAAATCACGAACAGGTGGGAGACTAAGTCTCAAGACAGTTGAAGAAGTGGGAAGACTTAGTCTCACGACTGTTGCCAATGGTCAAATAAAGTCAAACTAATTGGTCAACATAAATCAATTTGGGTTTTTATTCAAATAACCCAACACTCTACATCAGGGATTCCTTTACATTGAGGTTGAAAGTGACTGCTTATTTGGTAAATATTCTCAGTGATCAGACTGCTGATATTCCATGGAAGATTAAGCCTATCATCCTACAGATTCGTAGCATCTCTTGTTTATTCAGATCCTTTAGTATCCAATGTATTTTCTGTGAAGCCAATGTTGCGGCTGACTCATTAGCTAACTATGCATTAGATTTTTTTCTTGTTTTTGGGTCTCTCACCCACCTGAATTTCTTTGCCATGTACTTTCCAATGACCTTTGTGGGGCTACCACCCCTGGTCGTGTAAGTGCTCTTGTTTTATTTTAATAGTTATGTTTCATTACCAAAAAAGAAAAAAAAAAAAAAAAAGGTAGCCGATCCTCTGTTAACTAATCCTGTTAACTAAGTCATAGCCCGACACCTGGATGTGGACCCCACGATAAAGAAAATGAGAAATAACCTTAATTATAACCCATGTTAGGGCCAGCTGGCTTCTAATTAACTAAGTTTGACTCTTTCCTTGTGGACCCCACGGTGAAGAAAGCTTTACTCTTCTCTTTCGTTTCATAATTTCATTGTCCCGCCAAAACAGAGGATCGTAGACTCGTTCGTTTCCAGCTCCAAGAGCAAAGAGAGAGAGGGGTTTGTTTCTAAGAGCAAAGAGAGAGAGAGAGAGAGAGAGAGAGAGAGAGAGAGAGAGAGAGGGGACTTGTCGGAAGTGGCGTGCGCTTCGCTAGAGAATCTGGGGAACTTGTCCTTGCCAAATAATTATTTTACACAGGTGGGACCTTTTTGTAGAAAGTTGATAAAGAGATGGGTGCTTGATGTGAGGAAGAACTGTATTCTAGATCTTCCGGAGCAGAGATTTGTGGAGGAGTGCACAGTGTTCTTCTCACAACCCCCCAAGATCTGTCCAGATGTTTCATAATGAGAACACCTTACAAGTGCACGAGTTCGGTTGTAGCTCGGCAAGTACAAGGGTATCGTACCCAAAGGATTGGGACGATAAGCTTAATTAAACTACTTAACAACTAATTAGTTCAAAACAGATTTTGGTGGTTCTTTAAGACTATGAATTAAATGAATAAAAGAAATTGAATGCAAGCAAGTAAAAAATGGAAAGTTTAGCAAGGGAGAGAGTCTAGGGATTCAAATTCACCACTAGCCTCCTAACCTTGGGCAACCAATTCAACCTAGGGGATTTGATAAGTTTGTATGCCTACTTGGGTATTGACTACAAGTTTCCCTAATTTCAAGAAAGATCATGTAAATTGAATCATAGCATAACCTATCTTCGATTAGCACAAATTGCATACACTAAACTATGGTTGTAAGACAACTTGTCTTCTCTAGGCATGGATTATCTAATCATCAATTCCACATACACATAAAAACCATTGCATAACCATCACATTTAAAACTACAAGAATTAAACATATTTGTAAATCAATTTCAATTAAAATATATTCTAAGAGAAGAAATATATTCCTAAGAAATCAAAAATAACCATATAATCAATTGTTATCAAAACAATTCTCAAGATCATGCAATCCATACAAAAGTGCATCAAAAATCCTAAAT
>JAUPMG010113007.1:0-11959 GCA_031762675.1 Pachysandra terminalis | reverse complement strand
TGGCTCATTCTTTGGAGGCTTGCCTAGATTGGTTTTGATGTAAAGGGATGTTTACCCTTTTCTTTCTTGTAATTTTTGCTTTTCCCCCCTATCAATACATTACCTTACCTTCCAAAAAAAAAATCCTAAGATGTGTGTAACCTAGTCCTTAAATTTGTGTAAGTTAGTTCAAAAATTTGAGTAAGCTAAGTTCTTAAATGTGAGTAACCTAGTCCGAAAATGTGTGTAACCTAGTTTTTAAATGTGTGTAACCTAGTCCTAAAATTGATATAACCTAGTCCTAAATTGAATGTAACCTAGTTCTTAAATATGTGTAACCTAGTCCTTAAATGTGTGTAACCTAGTTATTAAATGTGTGTAACCTAATTATTAAATGTGTGTAACATAGTCCTAAAATGTGTGTAACTAGTCCATCAATGTGTGTAACTTATTTCTTAAATGTTTGTAACCTAAGCCTTAAATGTATGTAACCCAGTCCTTAAAAGTGTGTAACTCAGTTCTAAAATGTATGTAATCTAGTTATCAAATGTGTGTAACCAAATTCTTAAATGTGTGCAACCAACTCCTAAAATGTGTGCAACCTAGTTCTTAAATGTATGTAACCTAGTCCATAACTGTTTCTAACCTAGTTCTTAAATGTCTGTAACCTAGTCCTAAAATGTGTGTAACATAGTCCTTAAATGTGTGTAAACTTGTAATAACCTGAAATTTTATAGGGATTAATTCATAATTAATTTGAAATATATGGGTAATTTAAAATTTTAGTAAGATAGTTACACCTTTGACTTTGACTTTGACTATTTGTGATTAATGGGTTTCACAATAGAAAACGAAAGTGCTTCACACACAATCATAACTCTTTAAGTTATAATGTGTAGCTAAGATATTTTAGGAACTTTTAATTATAATTTTAAAGCTAATAAATCCATTAACCTAAAGTATTTGATAAATTAAAATTATAGGTTATGAACAAATGACATTTCAGCTTAAATTGAAAACTGGTTTAATATATTAAATTAAAACTAGCCAAACAGGACCTAGCTCTAATAATTAATTAGTTGGATTAAGTAAATCCCAATTAGACTTAAGCCCACCTAAACTTAAGCTTAATTAACTTAATTAAATAACTAATTTTCGTGCTAATTAAATAATAATAAATTAAGGATAAGTTATAATACAACTAGGTCATAAGATTAAGATTAAAACAACTATTAATGTTCCTAATATGATTAGAAGACTTACAATCAATGGTTAGGATTAATTAGACTAATCTAAAGGTTAGGATTAAAGGTTAAAGAACCTAATATAATTAGGATAATGTTAAATAAGAGAACTCATTAACTTACACTAGAACTACAACACCTTTAATCTAAAGGCTAGTATTTAACTAATCTAATCTAGTGGCTATAAACCAAAACTTAATCCTAAACTAACTTTAACTCTAGAACAACTAAGAGACAAGATTAAAAATTATATAATCATAGTCTTGGTCGTCCAAACCATCAAACCAAAAATTGAGACGATAGCTGGAGCTAAATGTGGTGGAAGAACAGTTCAGACTTAAACTGGGTTAAAGAAGAAAAGAATCCAAAGCGTTGAGGGAGGTAAGTAAATTCAATTATCTTATATTTTTTATTTGAATCCAGGTGTCTAGGTCATATTCAATGAGTATGACATAGCACAACCTTAAAATCTATATCTTCTACACTTTTCTACATATGACCTAAACTGGAAAGTTAAACACATCTGAACTATCGATTATCATACCTATGTATATATTTTATATAATTTATTTTATATTTTTCTAAGATTCCTTTGTTCATTAGGAACCCAGAAAAATAAGTTTGAGGTGATTCCGATAAGTACACACAAAGTTATGACAAAAATATCTACTATATGTCAAATCTAGAAAAACCCAAAAAACCCAATCCAACAGACCAACCGGTGTGCCGGTTAGCCTGCCGGAATTACCCCTAAAATCCATTTTTTAAATACTATTTAAGCCACTTAAGGAGGTTTTGATGATTATTAATTTATTGATTGATTTCAATATTAGTTTTAAAGTGATTGTGATATTAATGATATGTTTATGACATGAATTGAAGGTTTAAATGATTGAACATTTCATATGTTTTATCATAGTTGATCATGCATTGATGTTATTTAGATATCATAAAACATATACTATGAATTTGATAATTATATTGATCATCTAGACTCATTGCACCATTGTACACTTATTGTATGCTTAGTTAATGAGCACTTACACTACACTTGCACAACATAAGCCCATTTTGCATTATTGACCTTGTACGAGTATAATGCATTGACTATACCCCATAAATCCATGTGTTGGATATTATGGAAAAATATGAGTGTTATCATGATTTCGACATCATGATTTGGTGAGGAAGTCCCGGATGGACTCAATTTCATAGGTTGAGGGAGTCATGATCCCAATATTACTAAAGTATTATATTCATCTCAATAAACGTATCATATAAAATACGTGACGGATGCCGAGTGAAATTCTGTTAGTAGATCGGCTAATGTATGGATCACAAAGAAGTACACCTAGGTGGCCCCTTGGGATATTCCCTATGATTGAAAATAGCAGAGGCGCTTGTGACCTCTAGGTCGAAGCTCCTAGAAACTATGATGCACACATAGAATAGTCCACTTATCACCTTACCATATATTGGGGGATGATTTCATTACGATGGAACATTCTTGGATATTGGACTCAGATCTAGTGTGGAACACACACTAATCGAATGCCAAACAGTATGCATGTTGCACAGCATATGTTTTTGCATGGATCACACTTGGTGATTAACCCTTTCTTTTTATTTCTGCATGAGCATACATTGCATTCATTATTAATTGAACACCATTCATATTGCATTGCATTGACTATTTTATGATCATATTTGATTGTATATTATCTGCTGTTTTGTTGTTTCATTGGATAGTGGCCTTGACCCTATTCCAATTAAAAGTGTACTTTAATTGATTTACTTACTGGGCTAAGTGTAGCTGACGCATTTGCGCAATTTCAGGAAAACAAGATGAGTCATACCCTTATTGTGAACATTGCTAGAACTTGGAATGATTTCTACTTAGAGTTTTCTATCGGTTTTATCGGTTTATTTCTTAGATTAGATATGATGTATAGGGTTAGGGATTTGATTTAAACTTGGAAATAGATGTAATTATTTTATTTTCCACTGCTATTTCATTAAGTGTTTGGGATGTAATAACTTAGTATTTGTTTTTGATTAATTTCAATAAAGTGAATTCCTTTAAAATTTCATTGATTCATATGGTTTGGCTCTATATTGATTACCACTCTCAATCTCGGTTGGGGTGAGAGTTACGGTTCGAACCTAAGGGGTTCCTTGTGAATTACCTTAAGTTTGGGTCATGACAGGAGGGATCTCTTCTTGCAAGGGAAATGCCAAGCCCTCGAAGGGAGCAACGCACCAGGGTGAAGTCCACTGCCGTGCGCACTTTGAAGGTATATGTAATTTGTTTATGAAGCCTATCCTTCTATCTTGATTTCTCCTTTCATGTTTCTGACTTTGGTTTGTTGATCA
The DNA here is from genome assembly GCA_031762675.1 of Pachysandra terminalis. Classification (NCBI taxonomy): domain Eukaryota; kingdom Viridiplantae; phylum Streptophyta; class Magnoliopsida; order Buxales; family Buxaceae; genus Pachysandra; species Pachysandra terminalis. Next base: position 8,363 of record JAUPMG010113007.1, on the reverse strand, counting down.
TTTGGCAGATGTCAGTTGAAAGGAGTAGGAGAGGGACTTGAAATAAGTGACTCTTCAATCATGTCCCCTCCAAAGGAGCCTGTAGGGCAGAGTTCTCGGGTGTTAGCTGGCTCAAGGGAGGTGGCAGAACCTGGGACTCCTACTAGCAGAGTCCCTTCTCCTTTGGAGAGGCCTTCTTTAGGTTCTCCTGTTAGTAGGGTCCTTCCTCCTTTGGGAGGGCCTACTGCTCGAGTTCTTGTTAGCAGGCGTCCACCTCCTCTCCAAGAGACTATTGCAGCTGGCTTCTCAAGGGTTCCCCCTCCATTGTTCGAGGGCGCTTCCTTTGGTAAGTAACTTCCTTGTATAAGTTAGCTATTGAAATGCTTTCCTCTTACTAAAGTTGGTATTCCTTATTATGTAGCTCCTGCAATGAGAAAGGAAGGAAGAGTTGGGGCTAGGGGACCTCAAATTACCCCTCCTACCTTACCACAGAGGGACCCTGGCAAAGCTCCCATAGGAGGGATACAAGAGAGGGAGGCCCCTAGGGTGAGCAGGGACCCTCTTGCTCCCCCAACTATGACTTCTGATAGTGACACCGCCAGAATGGAAGAGAGAGGAGGGAACTCGAAGGCTACAACTGAAGAAGCCTTAGCGGTTCCTCTTTTGATCACCTTCTACCCTCTCTCTAATGTAAGTACTTTGCTTCCTTCGAATGTTGGTTACTTGTTGTACGTTAAGTAATTCTAACATTTTTGTTTCTTGTAGGATGATGAGGATGAAATAACTTTCCCTGTTCCTTCGAATATTAGAGAAGGAGGAGGGAGTATTGATGAAGTAGCTCCTCATGTACAGAAAGAAGCTGAAGGTGTTGCTGCTGCCCAAAATAAAGAGGGTGAGGTCACTTCCAGACCTGCATCCATTCCCACAGAGGCCACAACTGTACATACTGAAGTAGTTCCTCCTGCACCTGTTGCACCAGCCCAAGAACCCATCATCCTTGCCGATGACCTTGTGAGGCCGATTGCTTAAGAAATATCTGAAGTCATCCCTCCAGTGGAAGCAGAAGCAGAAGAGAGAATCCTTTGTCATACCAGCCATCCAGAAGAGGAGGGAGTTGTCCCCTGATCCAATAGAAGATCCTGATGAAATGGAGATGAAATATTGAATGGATCTGAGCAAGGCGACTTATGGAGATTTGCTGTCAATGAAAGCCCTGCCAAGTCAGAAGTTCAGAAGCTTCAAATATCGGGAATTATGCAGGCTTCTGGAACTAATGAGTCGCCAAAGTCTGCATAATATAACTGCTGAAGACTTGGAAGACTGGGGGAAGACCGTGGCCTGTTTGAAAGAGATGAACTTCCAGGTGGAGTGGTTGGAGAACTAGTTGGAGCAGGTAAAGAGCAAAGTGGAGAAGTTCAGCAAGGTGAAAGAAGTTGAGACTACTGTCCTGATGGAGACAAAGGAGGTGAATAGGCTTCAAGGTATTTTTGAAGGCTTCCAAGTGGATGTAAAGGAAATGGAAGAAGAAAAGGGTCGTCTTGAACACTTAATGAAAAACTCTGCCATGTTACTTGCAAAATTCATGAAGGCTGCAGAGGATGCAACACGTGATTTGTCTAAGGAGCAAGTAAAACTCATGGAGGTACAAACTGCTCTCATAAGGGCGAGCATTCTAGTTCCAGGAACTTCAAGGCTAGGATTGCTCGAAGGAGCCTTTGAAGGCATCACTGAGTCTCAACTCATCGGAGGACAATAGTTTTATTTTCTTTTCCCTTGTAAAATACCTTCGATGTATAAGACAGAATTCTTTTGTAAAGACAAATTCATTCATATACTCAATAAAAATACTTTCTCAACCACTTCCCATTTACGAATTGACCATCTCAAGGTGGTGAGCAAAAATTTGTGCATTGGCATCAATGCTGCTGATGAATAGAGAAGGTGCAAGCATAAGCTATAAACACTGCTAGGAGATATTGAAGTAACCTGAAATAACCTCGCAATATATAGTAATCTATAGGTTGTTATCATGTGACTATTTAGGTATTTATTGCAATAAATTAAAGAAGTCATTCGAATTCTACAAAATACTCTTCAAGCCTTCGTTCAATTTTGAGATAACCCATTTTGGTATGTTAATCTATATTCCTTCAATGGAAGTCAGAGTAATTGCATATATCTCATAAGGTGACCAGTATATTATCGAACCCATATAGAGACCTTAGATTTAAGTTTCTCAACAGGCAACTCGTTTTCATGGTCAATTATTCCTATAAGGAAGAATCGTCATAAAATCCCTTAAAGGTTCTAGGTTAAATAACCAACTTGAGTAATCTTGAATTGAACTTAGTGAGATAAATATTAGACATGTTTCCTTCGTAATGATTTCTTAAATAAATTTCTTAAACAAGTTTCATAAGTTTGTGCTAAGGATATCATTTGAAGGTGATATCTAAGGGTTCGAATGTCATCTAAGGGTGAGATTGTAAACATGCCTTTGAAGGCCTTTCCTCTGGGGATTTCCTTCAAAGTATAATGTGAGATGTCATTTGAGGGTAGTTAGCCCCCTGTGTAATGACAAATTGACCATCTTGTGGTGGTTAGCCGTAAAAAATAACGAATTGACCATCTTGTGGTGGTTAGCCGTGAAGAAACAATGAATTGACCATCTTGTGGTGGTTAGCCATGAAAAATGATGAATTGACCATCTTGTGGTCGTTAGTCGTGAAAAAAATAACGAATTGACCATCTTGTGGTGGTTAGCCGTGAAAAAATAAAGACTTGACCATCTTGTGGTGGTTAGCCGTGAGAAAATAAAGAATTAACCATCTTGTGGTGGTTAGTCGTGAAAAATCATAGATAGTAGACGCTAGTGTATACTAGTGTCAAGTACTTTTATTTTGGATGTGGGCTTGTAGTGCCAATGTAAAGACAATATCATAGCTAACACATGCGTATGTTTGTCATAGAGGGTACATAAATAGCGCAGAAATAATATCAATAATTGCATATTGTAGCCCCCAATCTGTAAGGTATTGGCAAGGGCCGAATGCAAGGGAGGGCCAAATGCAAGGCTGAATGCAAGCCTAAAGGCAAGCATTGGCCGAATGCAAGTAAAGGCCAAATGCAAGCTGAATGCAAGGGTCGAGTGCAAGTTTTCCAAGGGCAAAGTCTAAGTGCAAGCCGACCAAGGGCAACAAGTGAAAGGGATGACCGAGTGAAGGCATGAAGGCAAGGGGTTGAGTGGAGGCCCTGCCGAGGGTAGCCCACGCACGGAGGAGGCCCGCAGGTCAACTCGTGTGCGAGGGAAAGGAGACCGAAGATGAACTCGAATGAAGGAAAGTGCTAAATGCAAGGACGAATGCAAGCCCAAAGGCAAGCATTGGCCGAATGCAAGGAAAGGAAAAATGCAAGGCCGAATGCAAGCCCTAAGGCAAGAAAGGGCCGGATGCAAGGTTGAATGCCACATATTTTACATAAAAAAGTCCCGAATGCAAAATTTCTATTACAGTGAGCCCCGAATGCCATTTCCTTCGCAGGAAAGGCCCGTAATGCAAATTCCTTCATAGAAAATGTTTGGAATGCCAATTTTTCCACAGAAATAAATCTTCGAATGGCCAAACGCGTAGGAACAAGGTCCGAAAGGACCATACGCACATAAAAATAGTACTTTATGCAAAATAAGAATATTAAAATCAATAAGGAAAGAACCATAAAATTGATCACACCTCTTAGAAGACTAGTAATATGAGTCGTGTTTGTCGAAGTACATAGAAAAGACGTCCCCAGTGGAGTCACCAAATGGAGATGCAGGTTTTGTAATGGACAATACATTTAAAATATCCTTGGCAGATAATATACAATGAGCCAATACAACCACCCTAATGTTGATGCGGAAATTATACTGCTTGACCTGCTTTAAGCCGCTAATCGGGATCGAACTGCTTAAAGGGGCGTAAATGGCGTGATCACTTGACGTCGTCGCTTGTAAGTTATTTTCGCACTGCCTGGAGATGGATAAGTTCTTGTTTGGGCACTGAGGCATCTCAGCCGTCTGCCTATACCGGCACGCACCCGTTCGGACAGCACTATGCCTATCCTTGACAAACATAAATAAAAGAGAAGAATAGGAAGAGGGGGCTACCAACGTAAAAAGAAGGGGGAGAGCTAATATAGAAGTACACAAGATTTTTTACGTGGTTCGGGAACATGCCTAGTCCACGGAGGTCGCCTCATAGGAGGTATTTCCACTATTTAGAAGTATAGGGAATACAATGAACACCCCAATCATATGGGGATGAAGAAGGAAATAAGAAAGAAATGAGGGAGAGGTAGAGATAGAGAGATAGAAGGAAAGAGATGTTTCCTTCGGATACAGAGTCTCAAGCATAATAAAAAATGTGATCTTCCCTCTCCTCTTTTTGTCTTTCAGATATTTCAGATTCTTCATATGTTCAGAGGTTATCTAATCCTCAAAGGTTGTCTTGTAATCCAGAGTTCCTCTGATTCCGAGTTCTGATCTAGAGAGATGATTCTGAGTTCTCACATTGGAGAGATGGATGATCATTAGAGAGAGAACTCAGAGAGCTAGAGATTTTCTGATTGAGAGAATTCCTTTTTGAATTGAGAGAAATTCATTTTTATTCTTGTTCTGAAGTTTTCTTTTTATAGCATTGTCTTATTTGGCCTCCAAGTAAACTTCGCCTTGAAGTTTTGAATGAGGAGGTGCCATCTGAAGCTAAGTCACATGTTGATAGCTTATATAAAAAATATCTGAATTAGGATAAGTGTTAATTAGTCAAATGTCCACAGAGGTGCTTTAGAATATCCCCATGCTTTAGAGCATATCCTAAATGCCACATGTATTTCAACACGCCTAAGTTATTTCCATAAGGTAGGATGACTAAGCTCAAATATGAAAACTTACTCTGTGATAGGTTGTTTTAGATCTAGAAGAACACGGATAGAATGACACGTGTTACATGCACAAAGATCTAAAAGCAACGGTTCCAATCTTGTCGCCATTATAGATAAGACAAAACCCCTTTAGATAAGCTAGACAACAGATATTATAAGTAGCTGAGGTTTTATCATGTGCGATTCATTCTGAGGAATCTATCTCAATCAACTTCAAAGTAAAGGAGTCACTTAAATGTCATAAATACCTTTCTGGACTTCGTATATCTCGAGGGAACATCCTTTGGCAGCTATGGAGGTGGCCTCAACTTTAATGAAATCAGAAGTAAATATGTTCCCTTGTGAGCTCCTTTGAAGTAAAGTGAAAGGAAGTTTCTCAAAGTTCATAGGAAACTATCTTCAGGAAATACTTCTGGAGATAGTGTGAATTTGACTTCTGAAGCTCTTTCCCCTAAGGATGTGCTTTTAAAAGTCAAAGTATTTTATCCAAAATATTATTCGAAGTCAATTCCTAAGGATGAATAAAAGTGACTTCGAATTCTACTTTGTAATTTGAATGCATTTAAGAATGCATTCGAGGGTGGTAATCCATATCTATGTCCTTCGTAGGGGACAAAATCCTTAGTCTTTTTAGGGTGACTAACCGTTGTCGATTTGACCATCTCGAGGTGGTTGGCCTTCGAATTCACCATTTGGAAGTAGTTAACGCCTTCGAGTTCACTTTAGTATGAGGAAATATACCTCCTTCAAGTTCATCATCTGGAGGTGGTTAGCCTTCGAGTTCACCATCTGGAGGTGGTTGGCCTTCGAATTCACTATCTAGAGGTAGTTGGCCTTCGAATTCACCATCTGGAGGTGGTTGGTCTTCAAATTCACCATCTGGAGGTGGTTGGTCTTCAAATTCACCATCTGGAGGTGGTTGGCCTTCGAATTCACCTTAGCAAGTGGAAGCATACCTGCTTCGTGGTCCTCTCAATAAAAAATATAATAAATGGTCATTCAAAGTCTACGGACATGATCTGAGGAAGACTTCTGAGTTAAAAGGCATAAAATGTGCCCTTGAAGATCTCTCCTCAAGGGAATTACATTTGAAACATAAAATAAGAAAATAAAATCATTCGAAGTCTCTTCTTGGGAATGAAAAGATGTGACTTTGAGTTTTTATTTAAAGTTTCATATGTTTGAAGAGCCCATTAGGAGTAGTATATCCCTGTATCTGTCCTTCGAGAGGGATAATGTCCTTTAGAAGGAATGGAAAAATTCCTATTCCTTCGGTCATTCTGAAGGCAGTGTGTTGTTCCACAAGGAATGTAAATCCTTATCTCTTTGGCCATCCCGAAGGCAACTAGCATGTGTCTGTTAGGTTTTAAACACATAGCGTTCTCCTATAAGTTGCATTTCAAAAAAGGTTGTTTTTCAAGAAGCTTTCCTTTCTGGTGATAAGGACGGTCAGATATCTCTAAGCCATTTCAAATATCACATTTTTACCCAACGGTCTAATCAACATGCAGCTGTTGTTGACAGCTAACGCGTGAAAAGCGACTATGTAGCAGGATACAACTTTATTGAATGATTCAGTGTATGCGGCTATACCCAATAAACATATACGCGTGCGCTCTAGATAACGCCACGTGTTTAGGGGGATTAGTTAGACCGCCCGATCACCAGTTTACCTAAAATCACTCTTAATTATTATTTTTATTTTGTATAGTGTTAAAGTCATTTTAGAAAAAAGTGAAGAAAGATTGGAAATGATTTTAAGGTAATCAATTTCTAGAGATATTTTAAGAAACCTTTAATGTTAATGAGTAGGATTTGTTAATATCCCTAAAATAGCTCTTAATTATTATTTTAATTTTGTAGTGCTAGAATAGTTTTAGGAAAGTGAAGGTTAATGAGTAGGATTTATTTGTATCTTTAAAATAGCACTTAATTATTATTTTTATTTTGTAGAGTTAAAGTAGTTTCAAGAAAGTGAAGAGAGATTTTAAATGATTTAGTTCTAATTATATTTGTAACCCACTTGTTAACTAGTAATGTTGTATAAATAATTTTTAAATATTAATATTTTATTAATTTTTGATTGATTGAAAGCCAATATAAAAAACCTCAAGAATCGAAGATTCAAAAAGGAAAGCCACTTCATAATAAGATTTCTATATATTAATAAAATAATATATTAATATTAATATATAATATATAAGCTATAAAAATATGGATCTATAATCTTATCTTCTGCTTTAATGTAATTGCCACCAAAGTCGATCTCAACAACCCTCTAGTGTGTACCGGCCTTTTAATAGACAATAAGAGTTGGGACGTCATTTTCAACGTCCCAATCTCAAAACAGGAGCTTTGAAAATTTTTAATTTCTAGATCTATGAGTCTCTAGGTGCAGATCTGCAGATTTTTAAGTAAAAATAGCAAAAACTTTTGAATGTGCATTTGAAAGATAATTAGGTAAAATATTATCTTCTGCTTTAATGCAATTGCCACCAAACTTGATCTCAACAACTCCTTTAGTGCGCTTAAAAAAAAAAAAAAAACTCTCTTTGTGTCATTTTATTAGAAATTTGAAGAATATGTACTATGGATATTATTCAACATAGATATAACGTTTGTATGTCAAATACTTATTTTTCCTTATTTATTTTATCATTTTATTCAAAAACTAAGTTAATAGATAATTAAAAAATGAATATTTCTGATTTTGTTTTTTAAACAAAAGTTGATCACATTTGTGTTTGGAACTGTCCAGCTTTTTTGTATCGGATCTGGACCAGATTGTACCACCGATCCGGACTGGGATCGGCCAGGACTAGAACAGTCCACGATCCTGAGCCATAAAACCTTGTTCCATACAACAAACATTAAGCACTGCACTGATGGCATCCTCTGTATAGTGTGCAGATTGCTAATGGAGATGATACATGGATTTGGTGGGACAAGTGGCATCCTCTGAGCCCTCTTGTATCCATTGTTACCCCTAGGACTATACATAGGGCTGGTTTCAGCATGAATGACAAGGTCTCAAAGCTGATACACAATGGGCAGTGGGTGGTTAATCAGAATTTCCTATTGCAGAACTTATGGGACCAGTTTCAGCACATTCCTATCCATAGAACACACCAAGACAGAAGGATCTGGAACCCCTCCACTGATGGGAAGTTCTCTATGAAGAGCACTTGGAATGCTTGTAGGAGTCATATCTCAAGTGTCAGTTGGGCACCAGTGATTTGGTTCAAAGGTGCTATTCCAAAGCACTCCTTCTTAGTCTAGCTTATACCGAGGGGGAGAGTCCTGACTCAGGACAGACTTCTCGGGTATGGTATCATCACTCACTCTTGCTGCCCCCTATGCTCCCTTTTCAGTGAATCTGTGGAGCACCTATTCTTTGAGTGCATCTTCTCAGCTTGGATTTGGTCCAATGTGCTGAGCTGGTCTGAAGTTACCAGACCCATTTATAC
>JAUPMG010112996.1:0-11960 GCA_031762675.1 Pachysandra terminalis | reverse complement strand
ATACCTCCAATGTCAGCTTTCCTTATACCCACAAGCAATGCACCACCAGTCTTTAATTTGAGATTGCATTCCGTGGGGGATTCTTTCAACCCATATATCTTGAGAAGCTTGGTCCCCTAGTCCTATTGTCTTATAAATCCTGTAAATTAACTTGTGTTTATTTCCTTGTCTTCTGTAAATCTGTATGAAAGATCCTCTATGGCTTAATAATATTAAAAAAATGGATGTTCCAATTTTCCACGTATATCACAAAAACTTCACCATGTGGTGAAGTGGGATTCGGTTTAGACTACGCGAAGTTGGAGATTTGGTTTAAGATCTTTGGTATCTTTCAACGAGGCTTTTTAGGGGAAATGGATATAGAAATTTGGGTAGGAGAGTGAGAGTCTATGAAGGAAGGTGATAGCCACAAAGTATGGGAGTTTGCCAAGTGACTGGCTCCCGTCTTTGTAGGGGACCTTATGGGGTGAGCTTACGAAATGCTATTGTGAGTTTGAGTGATCATTTTATGGGGGTAGTCAGTTCTCTATTGCTAATGGGCACAGGGTGAAATTATTGGAGGACATTTGGCATGGGGAGGAAACTTTTGTTGCATCCATATCTGGGTATCTATTCAGATGTATGGGATAGGGGGTTGGATTGTGCATGTTATGCATAATAAGGAGCAAGAACTGTCATGGAGTGTTCCTGTCGGATGACCTTTGTTTGATTGAGAATTGAGTTGATGGATCTCTTCTATGATTACTATGGTCCATGGAAGTTAAAAATTGGGGAAATGTGTGGAAGTTGATTTGGAAGAATGAACGGTTTTCGGCTCGTTCCTTCTTTCTCTTTTTAATCCATGTTGACAATGTTATTGGGCCTTATAAGTTGATGTAGAAACTTCCAAGGTCGTTTAAGGTAGCTTACTTCATGCGGACAATATCATCGGATAAGATCCTCATGATTGACCATTTGTTGCATAGGAATTGGGCATCCCGTATTAATTTGTGATGTGTAAGGAGGTTGTGGAATCGGCTGACCATATAGTTATCCATTATGTGGTGGTGTCAGGGGTTTGGACTTCCTTTCTGAGGAAGTTCAATGTTTCTTGGGTAGATCCTAGAAGTTTTGTTGACTTGCTCTTGGCATTGAGTTGTTTCAGATTATGTACCCATCCGCCATTGGTTGGTCCCTTGTGGCGAAAGGAACTCAAGAATTTTTGAAGTAAAAGAACATGGGTTCGAATATACCTCAGGAGTGCTCTTCTTACCTTGGTTTTCATTGGGCTCTATTTTCCCTGAATTTAAGGATGTACTTTTCTATGCTTTTATAATGGGTGTAAGGGGTGGGGTTTATAAGTGAATGGTGGTGAGTTGGTATGGTTTTCTTACTAGCCTTGTATACATTTTGTGTACACAGGTCTTAGCCCTCATTAAACATTTTCTTCATACTATAATTCAATAAATACTATATTGATAGTTTGATACCAATAAAAATGTTTATATGTATATTATAGTTTTTCAATCATGAGATTACATGTTTCTACTTTGATTTTTCCATTGATAACATTCCATATTTGATGATTATTCTATTTCTACCTTTAAGGAATAAGCAGAGATGAGGAGACACTTCAGCCGACTATATATTTAAACAAGTAAGTGAACTACGATGTGATGTTGCTTCTATTACTTTCCTTTATAATTATTTGAGGAGGTCCTCTATTATTTTATACATTCACAATAAACTGTGTCTTGCTATACCTTGTTTCTGCACAAACCTGTTTAGGGCCCTCCCTATTTCATTACTCAATTTGATTATAGTCATCATTATTAAGAACCCCTTAAAACTTTGCTCTCAATCTCAATGTGAAATTTGTTAGATTTCTCTTTTTTGCTTCATCACTATTAGTTGTTAATTTTAGTTTGCCTCTTGTTATGGCTAATCTGATTGTACCTCTTTTGCGTTGTAGTTTAGTTCTCATAGACTTTGGTTCTGTTGTGCAGGTTACCTAACAAGCTCCCTGAAGGATGTCGTGTACTTGTCGTAGATCCTATGTTGGCAACAGGTATTAGTTATCTTCTTTTTACTTGTTTCTCCTCGTTGGGACTTTAAGAAATATTTTATGCTTTTTGATCAAAATAACATTTCTAATTATCTATTATTCTTCCATTTTGGTGAACAATCTGATTTCTTAAAGCCAATGTAGTGTCCCATCAACCTTTGATGGTTAAGCACCCCTTCGTTTTGTTAGTTTCGGTTTTTTTTTTTTTTTTTGCATCTATCATTATCTATTATCCTTCCATTTTGTAGGAGATCTGACCATGGTGTAAAGGATCGGTCGATCCCGGCCTGGATCAGCCGATCCAACTCAGGATCGGTGAGGAACGATCCGCGATCCCTAATTTATTATAAATTCTATGACTCCGTCTGAAACTAAGTCAGATCGTTCGATCCAAACAATCTAGCTCGGTTTTGGATGAGTCAGATCGGATGATCCATACTAGATCGTCCGACACCCCTAAAAAAATTTATGTTTTAAAAAAAAATTATACGTTGGTCCATGTTTTGGATCGGCCGATCTAGAGTTGGATCGCCGGTTCAACTCGGTTTCGGACCGGGATTATCCCCGATCCGATACCTAGTTTAAACACTATGGATCTGACTTCTTCTTCTTGAGTTCATTATAATAATGTTTAATCAAATTTTGATGGTCATAACTCACTTTTTCTTTGTGTTAGTTCCATCCATTATGTTTGCAATTGTAACAAGGTTTGTACTAGGAGTTTATCAGGCTGTTACTTTATTGTTAGTACTGGGGACATGCTTCAAAGGAGGAGAAGGTTTATGGCACTTTTTCCCCATATGTGTTTTCTATGCAGGATGGCTGAGGAGTCTTTGGATCATTTATTTATTCATTGTTCTATGGCCTAGGAGATTTGGAGATTCTTTCTTCATAGTTTCGGGAGAGTGTGGGTGCTACCGGAAGGTATTTGTTAGTTGTTTGCTCAGTAGAGATTTCCGGGCTTATCTGCTAAGGGGCGGATTCTTGCTCAGATGGTTGTTCCAGCCATCCTATGGCACATCTGGAAGGAGCGGAATCTGCGGATTTTTCAGGATATTTTGCCTCGACGTCGAGTGTGATTGAGAGTATTTTGGCCTATGTGACCTCCTGGGCGACCGCTAGGAGTCAGTTTGCAGGCATTTTAGTGATTGATATTGTGAGAGAGTGGTTTTCGATCTCGGTGGAGCCGGTGCGGCCCTCGGCCCCCACAGGTACTTTGGGCCCCCCCTCGGGTGGGGAGGGTCAGTTTGTTGTATATGGGGTTCTCGCTGGATATGCCAGGGTCTTATGGGGCGGGTGGTCTCTTCCGTGATTGTAGTGGGGCTTGTCTTCTGGCTTTTTCTGGTCTGATTGGCACGGGTATGGGTGAAAGGGTGGAGATGATGGCTTTGAATACAGGTCTGTGACATGGGCGAGCTCAGGGATATCATAGCTTGGTGGTTGAGGGTGTGTCCGAGGCGGTTTGTGCTTGGATGGAGAGATCTGTCCAATGTACTTGGGAACTATCTTATTTGGTTCGGCTGGCGTGGTCGATCATGGAGGGCTGGAACGTTTCATTCCATATGGTGTCTAGGGATGATTTACAGTGGGCTGAGATTTTGGCTAGGAGGGGGGCGATTAGAGAGTATGTTTGTAGGAGTACCGACTCTAGACATGCTACATGAGTAGTTGCTTGTGGGGAGGAGTGGGTGGCTTTTTTATGCTTTCCTCTTTGTATTTTTCTGTTTGTGTTTTGTTTTTGTCTTGTTTGCTCTTCGCGCTTTAGTTTTCGCCAAACCGCGGTAGTTGTACCTTTTGTGTCTTTCTTTCTTCTTTTATATAATTTCATGACTTAAAAAAAAAAACTGCTGTTTTAGGTGAAAGTTGAGCTGTAATTACTTGGGAAGGTTCATCTAATACTTATGGGGATACTCATAGCTATAGGTGTAGGGTATGGGTGGAACTGTTGCTATTCATGTCATATCTGCATGATCATTTCAGCATAATGAAATTTGTATTCCTGAAGATGGTCTTACCTTTTGCAGAATCCTTGATGATCAAAATGAATATAAAATATTTCTCTTTATAGTCCTTTTGATGTCTTGTGCTTCTTCATGGAACTTATTCACCTGATATATTATTTGTAATTTTGGAGCAGATTGATGACTATCCTCGTGCTATGTTAGATTTTTTTTTCCCTGTGAATTTTGTACATTCTCCCCTTCTTTCATGGTAAAATTTTTTGTGATTCATAAAATAAACGATAATAAATTAAAGTGCGGAAATCGCAGAAGAATACTAAAAAATTACAGTTGAAACTCCTAGCTATGAGAAAAAAGTTTTAACAATTAGGCCATGTCTCAACTGTAATTGGTGGTATAAAAAGTTATCCATGAACCAGAGAGGAAGGGATACGGTTTCTTTTAATTTAGTTTTCTTCTTTACTTTCTTGAAAGCTACAAATATCTTATTCTGTGTCTGTATTTATGTATATACAGAGATGCATGCATACATGTGCTTGTTGCATATATTTACATATGCTTTCTGTTTCTTGTTGCATGAGTTGTTTAAAATTTTCATTTGTGTAAAGCATTTTGGCTTCTCTTCTAGTGTAATTAAAATACCACTTTTGGAAGAACATAAGTTTGATTTTGTGGCATTGACTCAGGTGGCACAATAGTTGCAGCAATTGACTTGTTGAAGGATTGTGGCGTTGACAATAAGCAAATAAAAGTGGTGAATAGATTTGCTGCACCATGCTATTTATTTTTCGAAACTCGCATGCTTTAGTCAAATTGAAGATCTATCCCGTTTTCTTTTTATTAAGTGAGAATTTTAGGGCTTGTTTGGCTGAAGTAGCTAAAAGGAGCACTTAAATGGCACTGTTGCACACTTGAGTCTGGCAAACCAGCAATTTGCTTGTTTAGATGGCTCATGGTCTTTCTTTCTGAAACCCACTTTCTTGTGTCATAGCTTGCACCAAGAACCTGTATTTGATTTAATAATGCCAATTTGAATAAGTTGGGCAATTCAAGTAGACCACTAGCATTCACCTTCTTTCATCTTTGACCCATGCAGAACAAAATACTCTATTTGGGTATTGAACGTTCGGTTTTTTTGGACTACCCGAGTGTGTAAATGTCAAGGTTTATTGCGTCAAGGACAGGATAATTAGGACAACAGTGGTTGAGAAACTAAATTTTTTTCCTATCTACTACATCCAATGCAAATTTAACTGTCAACTGATGTCATAATTTTCTCACATTTGTTGGTGTGGCGCACTTTTTAACTGTTGTAATGCAGATATCTGCTGTGGCTGCTCCTCCGGCTCTTCAAAAGCTAAGTGAGAAGTTTCTGGGGTAAAATATTTTCTTATCCAATGTCGAGAATTGGTATGAATCTTCAGCCTGTAGATTCAAACTTTAGGTGTTTTCGTGGTTTTTCCAGGCTTCAAGTGTACACCGGAATCATCGATCCTACTGTAAATGACAAAGGGTAGGTACTTCATACTGGCAATAGGGTCGTCGGTAGGTATACTGAGTGCAAAAAGGCTTTTTCTATTTGTTTTATCCTTGTTTTGTTCTGATAGCTTATTTTCAGGTTTATAATTCCCGGCCTAGGAGATGCTGGAGACCGTAGCTTTGGTACATGAAACCATCCAAGTATTTTTCTTAACTAGTATTCTTTTTCAGTCCTACTTGCATTTTTTTGACTTATATTGAGTATCCAAGAATTGTCTGAGGCATATGATATTCTACTGGATTTTTTTGTAAGGATTTTGCAATTCCAATCCATTTTTTGTTATCTTGCTCTACTGGATTTGTTTTGAAGTTATGTGAAGTATATTTGTATCAGATTTAGAGGAAGCAAAAGATAAGGCACTGTGCTAATATATAAATTTAATAGCAAACAAAATTAAGAAGTTGCCTGTGGCTATCATAAACAATAACTGCACTGTTGCATCAAAAGAAAACTATTTATTATCTGCATAAGCACTTAAATAAATGTATTTCCCAAATGCTATTTACTTCAACTAAGTAGTTTATTGCTGTTGTAGATAAGTGCTCCCCATTGAGTCGCTTATCCAAAAGCACAATCTGGGCCAAATGCAGCCTAATCAAATTGAATCGACATTTGGATCATAAAACTGGATGATTCATAACATTTCTTAAAAATTATAGAAACTATAAACACTAATAAAAAAGAATGAAACAGATGATGTTGAGAATCTGCATAAGCCTCAAATAATAATTTACTTTTGTCCACAGTCCAAAATATTAGCATAATAAGGCTTTATGGATAAGCACTTGTTGGATAAGTTGCTCAATGGGGGGGCATTTATCCACTGCAACAATAAACTGCTTATTAGAAGAAAATAGCGTTTTGTTTATTTAAGTGCTTATGAAAGTTTAGGGGTAAAATGGGTATTATAAAAATATTATTAAAGTTTAAAAATAACATTTATTTAAGTGTTTATTAAAGTTTAGGGGTAAAATAGGTATTTTAAAAGTATTACTAAAGTTGTGAAATAGCTTAACGCAAAGAGAATGGGAGAAGCTGCTCTCGGCAGTAGGAGCTTCTCCTTATGGGTAGCCTTCCTCTAGTGCTTATGGGTAAGCACTTATGCATAAGCGTTACCAAACACATATTTAATCTTAAAAAGTGCTCATATAAGTTATAAACTGTAATAAATACTTATAGAAGCCAGGCCAAACGCAGCCTAAGAGTCCCAGCCCCTAATGTACTTGAAGCGGGTGAAACTAGCTTTTAATGTACTGCATCATTAAGCACAGTTTAAAATTTGCCGAATTTTTGTGAAATAGTGGTTTCGGATATGCCGGGCGAAATGGGAAATGCATTTTCTTCGGATTGAATCATTTAACAAAAAAGCGCATAAAGTTTTGACGAAATATTTTTGCTTTGACCGAATTATTTCGTCCGAAATAAGTGCCTTGTTAGCAAAAATTTTGGCCGAAATTTCAGATATTTCAGGGGAAATAATTTTAAAATCTAAATTTAAAAGTTTTATAAAAGATGAACCCATTAATCAGCTCTGGTTTTAGTTTTATAAAAGATGAACCCATTAAGAATTGAATCTATCGGGATAATACCCGACGGGTACCCGTCAGATATCAGGTCACTTGGATTTGTTAAATAATTCACTAAAGGTAAGATATTTGAAACTAAATAAAATTTAATTTATATTTAAATAATTTATTAGTTAAATTTTTAATAAATCAATTATAATATTAATTAATTAATCTAATCAAAACTAAACGGAAGTTAATCTATAGGTTTTTATTTTTTAAACGTCCATTTGTATTAGACATTCATTTTAGGTTATAAATGGTGTGTAAATATGTGTTCGTGTAAATAGTCTATCTAAATTTAGATAAATCTAAGTTTTTGGAATGAGATCATTATCATGATAATCAAATAATATTAATATAGTTGAAATAAATAATTTTTTATATGCATTAGTATAATAAGTATTGGGTACCTAATAGGTACCCGTTAAGAACCGGGTTTTTTTACAGGTTCAGTTTTGGGACAAAGGGTGACAACTCCGGACTCGAAACCGACGAGACCCAGAACTATCCCATATAATAGGGTTTGATTATGGGACTTGCCGATAATGATACTTGGCTTCAAGTCACAATGACCTATAAGTATTTCACAATGGTGATGAAGATAATCTAATGCAAAAGCCACATCAATTGCGATGTTTAATCCATGGAGAAGGTTTAAATGATGTGATCCCTCATGACCATCACGTCTTGTATCTAATAGGATTGGATGCAATCACATTTCCAAATTCTGATTCGACGTGAACTCATAAATCAAAGCTTTGAAATCATTTCCTTGGAAATCAATGGTTGAGCAAGCAGTTATGATCTTCAGAAGAGTCCGATGACGGATGTTTCTCAATGCTTTACATTCGGCCATAAAACTCTTAGAAGCACCTAGAGTTAATTTATACACTAAGCCAAAACTACCTGCACCGATCAAATTGGCTGGAGAGAAGCCATCTGTGGCTTTAAGGATCACTTGATAAGACAACTTCAAAAGTGAATTACTTATTGGAGTCCTCAGACCACTATCCTTCTTAGTTCTTTTTTCCAGATAGCTTATTCTCAAAAATATCTAATGCACCAAGATTCTTTAAGCCACCCACTTCTGCATATAGGGAACCATTCAAAATGTTTCGAGATAAGTTTAAGACAATTGTAAGCTTGAAAGGCTAAAAACTTCTCGGAGTATAATACCACTGAGATTGTTTCCAGAAAGATCCAAATGTACCATACTTGTGCATTTTCTGAGACTTGAAGGTATGCTACCTTGCAAATTGTTTTCACTAAAATAAAGTTTGATTAACGACGATAAATTTCCGATAGATGTTGGAATTTCTCCAGAGAATTTGTTTCCTGTCATGAACAAAATTTGGAGTTTGTGAAGCTTACCAATACCATTGGGTATACCACCTGACATCTAGTTGTTATTTATATCTAAAAGATCTAAGTTGATGAGATTCTCTATTTCTAAAGGAATGCTTCCAAATATTTGATTTTGTCCTAGCATTAATTTGTTCAACTGACTTGAGAGGTTCCCTATAGTCTTGGATAACATCCCTCCAAAATTGTTATCGGATAGAGCCAAGATTTTCAAACTACTCGCATTGCCCTCGATGTTGTTTTAATGGATAGAAGAGTTATCAGGGATCAGTTAACAGAGGATCCGACCCCTTAGAGATAGTGGGTGGCTTATATTCACTAAGCTCTCAATCCAAGGGGAAGGTGGCCTGAGGGGCCCCAAGGGGTAGCCGGTTCAATACCAAAGGGTTGGGGAGTGCGGGGGCTTCGCCCCCCATGGTACGGTAAAGCTATATTGGGGATTTGTTCCATATATTCCTATGGAGTTAAGTTGTAACCCTAATTCTCTTTTGAACATAGTGTAAATCTTCTTCTCTCCCGAAAGCGTAGGCAACCTTTGCCGAATCTTGTAAATCTATATGCGTTGTTGATCTTTGTTTTCTGTTTATCTTTATTGCTTGATATCCTCAACAGCCTCCAAAGTCTATAAAAACCTTTCCAGTGAACTTGTTGTTACTTGGTTCAAAATCTGCAAGTTTGGATGCATTAGATAATGATGGTGGTGGTGGCGGTGGGTGGCGGTGGTTGGGGTAGGGTGGTTGTGGTGATGTGAAGAGTTCTATTGGTATTTACAAGTTTGTCATCAAAATACAAAACTCATTTTTAAAATCTAAAATTAGGTTTGGATCTAATTCTGAAGTCATGTGTATTATTCAAAACTCATCTCAAAAAACTCACTTCAAAAATTGCAAGCCAAACGCCCATTTTTTTTTGTCAAAACTCATTCCACGGCTTGAAACCCTAAAATGAGCTCTGAAAATGGGAGCCAAACGACACCTTAATCAATCGTTGTTTTACGCCCACATTCTCATCATGGTTTTTTGTCGGTATATCAACTTGCTATTTCAAGCCGTGAAAGACAAAAGGCCAAAAAAAAAAAAAAAAAAAACTAAGTGCTATTCTTCCCCAAAACTATCAAATCTCATCGTTAAAAAAATTACATAAAGGAAATAAAAATAAAAAAAATGCAAGAGATTTCAATAAATTTCGGTTAAGTCCCATGTCGATTTTTAAATCTCCAGTAGATTAAACATGCTTTTAAAACATTTTGAAATGATGGAAACATAATTTCACAATTTCGAAAAGGTTGTTGCTAATTTGCTAAGGACGGAAATCTCACATTAATATTTCAATTAAATGACAAAATTATCCACTATTCTTTTAATGGATTAATTTCTCAATCAAGTGCTTTTGTGATAATCAAAGAGGGAGTAATAGGTATTTTTATCATTTGACTGAAGTATCAATTTAAGATTCTATCCTTAGTGATTCACACAATATATATTAATTAGGGTTGTCGAAGGGTTTGGCAATACCCGAGTGGTAGTCCATGTCATGTGGCCAAACTACAAGGGATTAGGACTGTCGTTGGGTCGGATATGGATTGGATCCACCTGGATCTATTTTCAAATCTGATTCGGATTCAATCTAAAATCAGAAAAAGAAAATTCATATTTGAATTCGATTAGGAATGTACAAATGTGTTGAGCCACTCGTGCCACCTTGGCCCGGCACGATTTACATCGTGCTCAGATATGACTCGTGCTAGACCTGGGAGTCATGGCCCAGAGCAACACAGCCTAAGCATGAGCACGAATCAAGTTTCGGCCATTTTATATGCAAAGCAACCTGACCCGGCACGATAATAATCTCATACCATGTTGGGCATGAAGCTTGAAAATTACGCACACACTCGCGGACTGAATGTATACCCTTAAATTTGACTGATCAGTATTCAATCAAAATTTGATATTCGATCGAAATAATATATATATTCGAATTCAAACTATGTAGTTTGGATATTATTTTACTATTAAATAAATCAAAATCAAAATTTTAAAGTTTTATGAAATCTTATCGGATATGATCGAAGTCATATTCGAGTTCGATTTTAATCAGATATGAATATTCAGATCCATATTCGACCATTTGAATTTCATGAGTTAACTATACTCGAGATTTTCGGGACGAATACGGATATAGATCCGACGCATTAGAAAACAAAAGTTTTTAATCACAGATTAATTTTTTAATATTCAAAAATATCTGCAATTGGAATCTATCTTATCTATACCATTATTTCAAGTCAAGAGATTCAGACGTGGGAAATAATTACCTGGAAAAGGGAAATTGATGAAATCCACTTTCCGGAATCTAAAATCCATGTGAAACTGGAGTTCCATCTCATTTTACTATTCTTTCACACGCAGAAGCAACGAAGATTTCTGCAACACCAAAGTCAGCTAAGAAACATTCCTTGTTCGTTTTTATGATCGTCTCAAAACAGTCTTCTTTGGAAATCGTCGCGAGTCGTGAGACTCGTGACATGCTTCCGGTATAAAAGGACTTGCAAAGAAGATATTATTATTAGTACATCAGAGAAAAAAAAAAACTCACATAAAGAGAGAGCAGAGATCATGGACGCGTTTGCTATAATCCCCCTAGTTTTCGGTTCTATAGTTGCGGCCATTACAGTGTTATATGAAGAGTGGTCAGCAACAAGAGGTTCGTCCGGGTCAAAAAGCCTATCGACAAGACGTCGAATTCGGTGGAGGTGGTGGTGGTGGTGATGATAGTGTTGACGGCAGTAATGGGGGTGGCGGGGGTGGTAGCGGCAGTTATGGGGGTGGAGGTGGCGGGGATGGTGGCAGTGGTGGCGGTTGTGGGGGTGGAGGTGGTGGGGATGGTGGTGGTGGTGGCAGTGGTGGGGGTGGTGGTGGTGATTGAAATCTTTACATCTTTAATTGTTTGATTTGATGACCCAATAGCATGTAATAATTATTGTTGTTTTAATAAATTTTTTGATACATTGCGAGTGCTTTATCTAATTCAATTTAAGGTCACTCGATTTGGTTGCTTAATCTAGAACCTTAAGGCGTTTTATGACAACTCTTCCTCACAAGGATGATTGACTATGAAAATGGATTGTCTGATGACGGTCTAAGATTTAAGGTTTATGTATGGGTAATTCGATTACATTGGTCTTTTGTGAGATGTACATAGTTGTTCTGGTTTCTTTCGCAAGACAAAAAAAAAGATTAATATGCCAATAAGGATTCCCGCGAAAGAAAACAAAGGTCCAAAGTGTTAGATCTAAAAGTGTTAATTAAGCAATATTAATTAAAGAAATCACATAACCATAAAAATTGATACAGGCAATGTTAACGAGATTCGGTTAACAACCTACTCATCGGGACCACGTCCAGATAAATGTCACGCCCCGATCTCAGAGACTTACATCCCATGTGGGAAGGCATGGATCACGAGGTGAGACCTTCGGGATCTAT
>JAUPMG010112975.1:0-11961 GCA_031762675.1 Pachysandra terminalis | reverse complement strand
GCGTTCAAATTTTCCCAAATTGGTGATTAGATGTATATTTGGGTTCTTGTTTATGGAAATTGTGGATAAAACACTTTATTCGTAGTAATTGAAGCTATTTTTAGCAAATATGGTTACTATAATGTGGCTGGCATTTATTTTTCCTGAATCCTTACCTAAATGTGAGGACAAATTGTCAATTCAAAATTTTCGACAGGTTTGCTTCCTTGAATGGGGCTATTATAGCCTGAAATGTGACAATCAGACGCTTATCAGCACCTTGTAAGCAAACACTCAAGATGTGAAGCCTGACATGTAATGAATGCATAAAGATCAAGACCCACAATTAAAGGGATCCTACTTACGAGAATGCCCATAAAAGGGATCAAATAAGTGGAAAACTTTTAACGATCAGATTTTCGTATAATATTTTTTGAACCTTAAATTATTTTTTTCTATAGCTTTGTATCATCCATAACAGTATAACGAGATCAGATCTGGTCCAGCTTATAGCTGTACACGGAGAGTGTACACAAAAGTGACTAACCTGAGTAACAAAAAAAGTCTGATCAGTCTAAAAAACTCAAAGAAAACCCAGAAAAAAAAAAGCATGATGTTTAATCACAAGAATTCCCAATCTCCCTTAAATTGATAGAACTGGATCTGGCTGAAGTCGTGATGTGTGTTAACCCAAGAATATAGTGTAGAAATGATTTGATCCTTAATGTTTTCAGCATTCTTCACCTTCTCCTAAAAAATCTGGCTGTTTCTTTCTTTCCAAAGGGACCAACATATCGCAGCCGGACACAAATTCCAAAGGATTGCCTTCATAGACCCACCTTTCATCCAACCCCAACAGCAAAGAAGATCATGAACCTCTTTAGGCATAACCCAATCCACCTTAAACCTGCTCAAAAAGAACCTCCACACCTCAAAAACTAAGCTGCACTGCACCAGAACATGAGAAACACTTTCCGCATTGGCAAAACAGAAACAACATCTGCTCAGGATCGACCATCCCTAGACACTAAATTATCAAGGGTTAAGATTTTTCCTTTAGTCACAGTCCATAGAAAGATTGCCACCTTAGAAGAAGCCTGAGATTTCCACAGTACTTTTTCCACTTCGAAACTTGACCCAACAGCAGATAAGGATGCATACCTTGATCGCACCGAAAAAACCCCTCTTCGACTCCAGATCCATCTTCTAGTATTCGAACCTTCATTGAAAGCGTGTCCTTGGAGTGTATGCAATAATTGAGAAACTGATACCATTTCCCTGTCAAATAGGGGTCTTCTGAAATTCAAATTCTAAGATCTTCCATGATGATCTCTAAGGTGGCATTTAATTCTTTCTAATTCTTTTCTACTTCTTTATTTTCTCACTTAGAATTTTTAATTTATGTTTAATAAGTATATTTTAGTGGAATTTAATTCTTTCTAACTCTTTTCAATACGATTTTTTAATTTATACTTTAGTATGTATTTCCATTTCATCTAGGAATTTTAATAGATTTGTAATTGTTGTTCTAGATGGTATTTTGGATTTTTCTTAGGTATTTTTATATATGTACATTGGGTTAGTACATTTTTGGTATACTTAAGATTTAGAAATGAGCTTATATACAGGTTTTATTATGGGTATAATTAAAGGTGGCAAATTAGAAATTATTATTATTTATTAAATATGGATTGTTTATGGAAAAAGTAGTTTTTTTATTACGATAGAATTTTTTTGTTTTGGATTTGTTTTAAATACGAAAATTTCAGTAATACCATTTAAGAGGGCTACAAGAAGATCCTTAAATTTTTTTATCAATATATGAACTCTCAAAAGATGTTTTAGTTTTGAAACTGTACTGAAAAAATCAATAATTCTTATTAGTTAAAAACAAAGAAAAGAAAAGGTAGGAAAAGACAATAATATATTAAAGTTGAAGATAATTACTGACAGAATTCAAATCTATTTATGAAATAAATATAATTTAACAAGGCTAAAAAGGTAATTACGAAATATTCATAATTTAAAATTTAGAAAAACCTTGGAAATTGCTTCGACTTTTAATAGTAGTATGATGTATTTGAATTGGGGGTTCTCAGTTGGATTGTTGTCATAACATGTGTTAGGTTCTTGTAGGGAGAGTCTTCTGCAAAAAGGGCTGTGACTCTGATGGAGAGTGATTCTACTTTCTTCTTCGGTTGTTCCTTTGACTATTTGATATGACATTGCAGGTTGCATTAGTTGGAATTTGGTACACCTGATCTTCTTTGTATTTGGAAGAATTTAACAATATGATTATGAAAGTTTGTTGTGGTGTACTTCATTGTTTACCACTGTGATAATCATTCGGGGAACTGAGAAAATGTAGCCCTGATTGGGAGGTTAAGAAGTAGTTCCTTTGGAAACGTAGAAAGAAAAAGAGTTGGTGCATGTGTAAACAACTAAGCTTTAGCCCTTGTACTTGTGTTTGATATTTCATCATGTAGATAATTTCCTGTCAAGATGAATATCATGATCCAACATCATAGCTCTCTAATATGTTTTTATCAAGGGTTGGCATTGCTTAGAGTAATGTTACATCTATTGATCTATTGTCCATCAATGAGATTTGTATTGTTATTTGCTCTTTGTGATGATAAATGATCTACTTTACCCATCGGATAAATTATTGCTGTCATATGGCTGGATTCATTCGTTCAAATCCAATAGTAGGTAAAATTTATATGATTGGACAACGCATGGTTCCAAAATGGACTTGTATTATGCTTCATCATGTTTCAAGCTATATGCATTTGAAGGTCGAGAGTAATTCCACTGGGTTTCATGCATCTGTGATTGAAGAGTTGGTCCCACAAGAAACCTTTTTTTTACTATTTATGAATTTTGGATTTTATCTCCGTAGCTCTTTATTCTTTATTCTGGGTACGTCAAATCTTTAGCTAATTAATTGATATATTTTAAATTTTCCATCAAAACTATTGATATTATTTTTTTTAATGTAAAGAAAATTGAGTTTTAGGGTTGGGTCGGTGTCGGGCTTGGATAAATCTAAGTTCGGGTTGGGCCTCAACTTTTGAGACAGGAGGTCGGATTTGGGCGTGACATACATAAGAGCAGTTTTATTAGAGTGCAAGCCCAACCCGCTACCACCCATTTGTGGAAACAGAGGTGGTAATGAACGATTTGGGTAGGTTGGTAGTTGGTAATAACATATTGATGCTCAATCTGAGTCCCACCCATTTAATAAATGGGTTGAGAAATACAAGCTCAAACTGTAGCTTGATGTGGAAGGGTTGAGTGGTAAATTGATTGCTCCTTAGTGCTTCAGAGGAGATTCCGATATGATGGATTTTATGCATGAGAAGTTGGGTGCAAAAGAATCAACAGTCATGACAGCCTTCTCTAAATTTGGTATCAGAATTGTATTGGTCGATTTGCCTTATGTGGATGCAAAACTTACATCGACTAACAATCAGAAAGGATAGTAGCAATCCAGGTTGATCAAATTCTTGTCTCGGACCACTCTTGGACCATTGCTTGGTCCAACTGTGTTGTGGTAGGATGATTAGGAAAGATAGTCTTTTTTTCCCTTTTCTTTTGAGACTGTGGCTGGAAGTAATGTAACAAGGACACCGACATGAGAATCCGAAATTCTGAACGCAATACTGTTGGGTGTTTATCTTGTCAAGCTGAAACAAATGTATTCTGGTCTGCCTCATCAGATTTAGTTTCTTGTGAGCCATAGCCTTTTCTGCTACTCAGGGATGATGTGGTCAATCCAAATATTTCTCCTGACAGAAGGAGATATCTCATTCAAACTAAGCCCCACTAATGCCTGTTTAACAGGTTTTATCAAGTGTAATAACAGCCATTAAATTATTTATTTATTTTTAAGTATTACACAAGACAGACCTTAGATTTAGGTGATGCCTTTTATCCATGTGGACAATGTGTTTGGGGATAAAACTAAATATGTGAAATTAAGTCAACAAAAGTATATGTGGACAAGTGGGTTCACCAAATAAGATGCCAGGTGTGAACAAATCTTGCTTCATGTTTGGGGCATTTTTGTCATAGGAATTGGGATATATGTATATGTATATGTGTGTGTGTGTGTATTAATTGCTAAAAACTAACAAGTTGTTATAGAATGTTAATAGATGTTCTTCAGACAAAGAAAGAAAAAAAAAAACAAAAGAAGAGAGGAGAAAAAAAATCTAGGAGTGCCAGACAAGAATCCCTGGAGTGTTGGAATTACACTTATCTGAAAAGAACATGTCTCTCTTCTAGAAGAGTCCATGCAACAATAGTTGGAAAATTAAGTCTTTTGTAGGTAAAGTGGAAGAGTGGTGGGGTAACTTCCCTTTCTTGACTATAGTGAGTTATATCTGTTGTAAGAAGTTGAAGGCTTTTAAAGAGGAATTCAAGAAGTTGAATAAGCAAAGCACTGGAAGAGTGGATGTGAATCTAAATTTTGCTATCAAAGAGAACTAATCTTTTATCGCAGGAAGATTTATACAGGCTTGAGAACCTAAAAGAAGTTTTCAAGAAGTTGAAAAGCATGGAGGAAGTTAGTAAGAGACAAAAGTCTAGGGTTTGTAGTTGAAGCAAGTTGAAAAGAGTACAAAGTTCTTCCATAAAATAGTGAATGCAAGTCATTGGTCAGATGTTGAAGGACGAAGTGCGTATGAAAGAGGCTACAATGGATTGTACAAGGGTATATAAAATGGGTCCTCTTAACTTATTTGGAAGAATGGCATTTGACACTGCAATTAACGCCTTGGAGATATCTGCTGCAAGGTATGGTTGCCTGAGAGAGAGAGAGAGAGAGAGAGAGAGAGAGAGAGAGAGAGAGAGAGAGAGAGAATCTTTAAATCTCCATGCTCACTTCCCAATTTAAAAATTAAAAAAAAAAAAAAAAAGACAGAATAAAATACTCAAAAAAAAAATGAAGTTCTTGTTATAAAGAAACTATCCAGACATAAACGTGAAAGAAGAAAACTTCTACTTAGACATGAACTGATCCTGGGGAAGAGTCTGTATCTGCTGAACTTGATTTTGCCTGCCATGTTGTTGAGCAAGGATTTCATTGCGCCCTACAGTTTATACGTTTTCATTAGAATCTCTACATTTTAATCTACCAAACTTAAAAAAACTAAGGTATGTATGTACCCAATTACCCGATAGATCCAAAATCCTTTTTTCACATTCGGATCCATTGTTACAGATCATAAAATCGAGTGAGCTTACTCTCTGAGTCCATCTTCGAATAAATCACCAACCCAGAGAGAGTGAGAGAGATCGATAAACAGTAAATGATGGAAGAGATAGAAGTTGAATAGTCTGTAAAGCCTGAGAGAGTTGAATAGCCTGTATTAGGTAAGAGAGAGAGAGAGAGTTTGAGAGTTGAAGTGTCGACTCTGCATAGTCTCTAAGACAGCATTCTAAGAGAGTAGTGACAATTATGTCGTAAACAGCTGTACATATAAAGAATCTAGTGTAATTAGGTTTGGTTAGGTTACAGCCGATCAAGTTGATTGGAGGATCATATTTCCTTCAGATGACATGCTTGCGATAAATAGTAGCATACATAACCAAATCTTGGAGATGATCTTTGCCAATTCATCAGTAACTCGTGCCCATGACTAGTCCTTGTAAAATCCTACTTTAGGATTCATTAGGGAAAAAAAAAACTACAAATGATGTTTGACATCTATGATTAGCTCATTAGTCTTTTCTGAACTCATTGCTTCTTGATCCAGATTCGATGCAACTCAACCTAGAACAACAAACCCATAAGATCAAAACCACAATAATATTTTATTTTCTAAAAAAAAATGTATGTTACAATGGAAATGGAGATTGGGGGTTATGAAGAACTGGAGATGGGTTTGAATCATTATATATATATATATATATAAATTTTTTTTTGAATAATTACAGATTCTTGAGGTGCTTCATAAGAAGATGCATCATATCTGATGAAGATCTGTAAATAGAGCGAAGCTCCAAATCATCTCTCTCTTGGTTGTTCTCCCACTAACTTTGTGATCGGTAGGATTCACTCTACCAGGCTAATGAAGATGCAGCAGGGGCCCGAAATCTTTGGGCGCAGATCAGAGATGAAAGCCACTCCCAAGTGATGAATGGCATGGCATGAATTTTTACGAAAAATATAGAAGATAGGAACCAAAGGAGGAACGGGAAGCTGTAGTACTGGGTATCAGTAGCGGTGGTGGGCATTGCTGCTGCTTCAGATTCAGATCTTTTCTTGAAGCCTCCCCTATTTGCAAATGCCACACTTCATATGTGCCAAGAAGACTCCGGTTTTATATATAATGGTAATAATATTCATTGGAATTGAGCTTAAATGGGGACCAGATCCCGATTCCCGCGTTCTTCAGAAATATTTTTTCATGAAAACTCGTGGGCAAATAATAAATAAATAAAAATAAAAATATGAACGTTGAAAGATGATAATATTAATAATGATAATAACGTGGGAAAGGTGATGTAGAACACTATTAATGTGTATTTGTCATGTTGCATACAAATATAGGAAAAAAATACCTAACACGACGTAAGTTTTGTCAAATTACATATATTTGTGTGTATTGTTTTGATCTTCGTTTTTATTGTGTTTATTAATATTGCTTGATCCCGGTCAACACAATGATTTGAATCACGGGCAAAAACATGGACCCAACTCGAAACGATAGTAATCATGCTTCATGCTATGCCGGCCAAAGGCTCAAAGATTAGATACAACAGCCCGCATGCCCAACCCAATCTAGACCTTTAGATTTTGTATTAGAGATGAGGGACTCCCATGGATGAGGCACGAGCGACAATGGTAATGTTATAAGGCCTAGGATCAAATCTCGCCTTTCACAAAGTATATTAGTATATATTATTTGATTTCCATTTTGACGTAGAACCCTGACCTCACCCACAAGGTTCATATATCAGGTAATCCTGAGAACTCGAACTTGGGGCCTTCAGTTCCTGAGCCAGAGAGCTTGCCAAAGAACAAACGTAGGGCCACCAGTTTTTAGCTTGATGATTTTCCAAACCCACAAAAGTAGGGTTAAAAAGCACCTCGGTCCTTTTTGGTAATGAATTTCCTACAAAAGTTTTACATCATACAATTCATCCTGATTATCACAACAAATAAAAATTGAAGATACAGGTTCATTTGCTTCATTTGGTATTGAACAGTGTTATAGTTCATCTACTCCCAGTTTTTTCTTTTCACTGTATTGTAAGTTCTCAAGAATTGGAGAGAATTTTCCAGTCTTCATTTGTAACCTCAAACCTTCTTGTTAAGAGGTCACAAAAAACTGAATGGAATCAACAGTTTTTAAAAGATTTTCCGATTTCAGCATTCTCCCTCATTGCTCTGGTTACAATCTCCATTTTGGCGCAAATGATGCCTCTGGGAAATCACCAGCAAAGAAGATTGCTGAAACAAAACAGATAGAGCGAAAAGTTCAGATTTAAGCTTTACTAATACAAAACAGAGGAACCTTTATATAACATATTATGCACTTTGATTTGATGTCTATATGATCCACACTTACGCCAACGACACTTTCAATAGTTCCTTAGATGCAAATGTTGGCTGTGTTTGGTTGGCTAGAATCTATAGGAAAGGAAGGGAAAGGAAAACAAACTAAATCTGTGTGTTTGGTTCATTAGAAAATGTGGGTTCAATGGAAAAAACGTTTTCAAAAATGTTCTATTTTTAATGAAAAGCTCCTAAAACTTTTACCATTAAAAAGAAGGGAAAACGATAGAGGAAAGAAAAGTGTTATTCTACTTTCCTTTCTATTCTTAACACAACCTAAAGGAAGAGTACGATAGGGCTTTCAAAGTTGTAGAAAACTCCGGCAAAAAGCACCGAGGGCTTGGGCAATAGCTTTGGTGGGATATGCTAACATATTTTCTTTGAAATAGACAAAATATATGATGCATTTTGTAGATGTTGAAAGAGGAGATAAGAAACATATCAAACATTACAGAGAGAAGCAAAAGGCAATGGCTGACAACAAATTACAATAATCTGAGGAAATACGTTTCATATGCTCAGAGGGTAAAAGAAGAGTATTCTTCGATGAGTACAAACCTTGGTTCCAGCTATGATGGTCCCATTGAGGGGATAAGTGGCACACACGACGACCCCTTCGGATAAGGGTAAAAATCGATTAATTATTTCCTCAGCAACACCCGGGCCAATCATCACTAGAACCATAAAATTTTGAGGAGGCAAAAGTAAGAAAGGCACAAAAACGACAGATAAAACAATAGGACAAGAGCATGAACCTAGAAATGAGATAAATAGTACTCTTTAAAACAGCCTCGAATCCAGATACTGTTGGGATAAACCGACCCACTGAATGAATAAACACACAAAGGATTTAACGTGGTTTGGCAACTAGCCTACGTCCACGGGAAGAAAAACGAGCTTCACTAATTCACAAAGCATTTACGGAGGAGGAGGAGGCTCTCAGCTCTCTCTCAACTCAACTCATAGTTGTGTTATCTATCTACAATCTCTGCATTCACTCTTTATATATGAGAGGAGCAAAATACAAATTGAATTTGAAGATTTGCTTGGTCGCAAATCTTGACAAAGGATGGTTGGTAGTTGGCCACAAATCTTGACAAACATTCTTCTCAAAGATGGAGAAGGTGGGTATGGACCCATCAATTCTGCCCCTCCATACCCATCGGAGGAGAATGCAATTTGACATCCTTTTAGTTGGCGTCTACCCTAACTATGTCTACATAGCTCGAGCTTCTCAAGGGTAACCACCTTTGTCAACATGTCTGTTGGATTCCCATTTGTGCGGATCTTCACGAGTTTCAACAGTTGTTGCTCCATTACCTCGTGTATCCAATGATAGTGAATATCAATATGCTTTGTGTGGGAATGGTACATTGAATTCTTGCTCAAGTCCAGAGCACTCTGATTGTCACAATGCACCTTGTAGTCATTCTGCCTGACTCCCAGTTCTTGGAGAAACCGCTTCACCCACAACATTTCCTTCCAAGCTTCCGCTGCGGCAATATACTCTGCCTTTGTTGTAGATAAAGCAACACACTTATGCAATTTGGACTGTCATGAAACAGCTCCCCCTGCGAAAGTGAAGAAATCCTGATGTAGATTTTCTACCATCAAGATTACCTACCATATCTGAATCATTCTAGCCTTCCAAGACTGGGTCAACTCCCCCAAAACACAAACATAGTTTCGATGTATCCTTCAAGTACCTGAGAATCCACTTAACAGCTACCCAGTGGTCTTTCCCTGGGTTTGAAAGAAACCTGCTCACAACGCCTATAGTGTGAGCAATATTTGGTCTTGTACACACCATTGCGTACATTAAACTGCCAACTGCTGAAGAGTAGGGCATTACTGCCATCTCTTCCATCTCCTTCCTCGAAGAGGGACAATAACTTTTGCTCAACTTAAAGTAATTAGCCAGTGGAGTAATGACTGGCTTGGCATTTTCCATGTTGCACTTTCTAATCACACGTTCAACATACTTTTCTTGTAACAACCATAATTTCTTGGCTTTCCTGTCATGAACAATCTTCATGCCCAAAATCTGCTGAGCTGGCCCCAAGTCCTTCATATCAAAGAACTTGGATAATTCCTTCTTTAACTTGCTAATCATGGTTGCATCCTGGTCAACGATCAACATAGAGCAGGGGCACAACAAAGTTTCCATCCGGGAATCTTCGAACATAAACACAATGATTTGCAGCAGTCCTCTTGTACCCATGACCCACCATGAATGAGTCAAACTTCTTGTACCACTGTCTCGGCACTTGCTTGATCCCGTAGAGACTCTTTTTCAGCTTACAGACCAAATACTCTTTCCCTGGAACTTCAAACCCTTCCGGCTGCTCCATGTAGATTTATTCCTTCAGATCTCCATGAAGAAAAGTTGTCTTCACATCCATTTGTTCAAGCTCCAAATTTAAACTAGCTACCAATCCAAGTATAACTCGAATTGAGGTCATCTTCACTACAGGTGAGAATATTTCGTCAAAGTCTATTCCTTCCTTCTGTTCGAATCCTTTGACAACTAATCGAGCCTTGTGCTTCACTAGCTTTCCGCTACCATCATTTTTCAGCTTGAACACCCACTTGTTCCTCGGCGCTCTCTTTCCCTTAGGAAACTTTACCAACTCAGAGGTCTGATTTTTCTACAAGGAACTCATCTCTTCTTGCATAGCTTGCATTCATTTGCTTTTGTCCATATGAGTTTGTGCTTCCTGGAAACTTTATGGCTCCCCCTCATCAGTAAACAGAATATACTCTGATTCCGGATATCTCCTTGACGGAATTAGTATGCCGCCTCTCTCGGATCTTCTTGGTTGAGGCTCATCACCTTCTGGCGAAGGAGTTACTTCACCATCTGATTGTTGTGATGGTTTTGCAGCTTCTGGTGGAGGAGATTCTTGCTCCCCTGCTCAATATCCTCTGCGTCTTCCTCTTCTGCTTTTGGAATTTCATCCTACATCTCTTCATTGCCTGTGGCAAACTGTAATGGTGCAAGATCTGGAATAATGTCTGAAGCACTGGACTTGGAACCACTGGAGTTTATGGGATTTTCAAAGTCCTCGTATAAATGGTTTTCATGGAACACGACGTCCCTACTTCTGATAATCTTCTTTGTCTCCAGATCCCATAACCCGAGTTCGAACTCTTCGTCCCCATAGCCGACAAAGATACATGGAGTGGACTTGATGTCAAGCTTTGTCTCTGCTCCTTGGATACGTGTGCAAAAGCTTTGCACCCAAACACTCTCAGGTGAGACTAGGAGGCATTCCTGCCAGACCACACCTTCTCCGGAACTTCAAACTTCAATGGTACTAAAGGTGATCTGTTAATCAAGTAACAAGTACGAACAACTTCACTCTAGAATGGCTTAGGTAGCTTTGCCATACTGAGCATACATCTAACTCCTTCCATAATGGTCCAATTCATCCTCTCGGCTACACCATTATGCTGTGGGGTACGTGGGACTGTCTTCTCATGTCGGATACCCTTATCAGCACAGTATGCTTTGAACTCATTGGAAATATACTTGCCTCCATTGTCTGTCCGGAGGCACTTCAACTCCTTTCCTGTTTCCCTTTCCACCATGGCGTGGAATCTCCTGAAGTGCTCAAGTACCTGGTCCTTGGCTTTTAGAAAATACATCCACACTTTTCGTGAAGCATCATCAATGTTACAAAATACCTGTTGCCGCCCAATGACTCCATTTCTATGAGACCACACACATCAAAGTGTACTAAGCTCAACAACTCTGATCTTCTCTTGGTAAAGGAATTAAATGAGACTATGATGCTTTACAAATAAGCAATGTGTGAACTACCCCGAGTCGGGTGGACCCTAGATAGGTCGGGTAAATAGGAGTCGCCACCATCCATTGGGTTCGGGTGTGAATGGTCACCCATGGGTTTGTATTTTATATCAAAATAGACCCAAAAAAATAATCTTTAATATGGTCTAACTAGAGTGAATAGGGAGGTTTATTTAAGAGAGCGGAAAGGTGTATGTGCATTATTTGGCCAATTAAATCAATTCTAAAATAATAAAAAATCTAGAAAGACAATAAAAAAACCTACAAACCTAAAAAATACCTAAATACCTAAATCCCTAAATATAAAATACCCTAGGATAGAAAAATTTGAAAATCCTAAGATACTTAAAGTGACCTAAAAGCATCTAACACAAATAAACGAAATTTATAAAAAGAAAACCTAAAAAACCTAAGAATCTCAAAACTAATCTAATCTTAAAATCAATAATTCCATAAGGTTCATGAAGTTAAAATAAATTAAAATGACAAAACCTAACTGCATAAAACTACAATAACCTAAAGCTACGTTGTAATGACCTGAACCTTTGAAAGTATTTTATTTTCCCAATTATAATATATGAATGAATTATTGGAATTATCTGTG
>JAUPMG010112954.1:0-11961 GCA_031762675.1 Pachysandra terminalis | reverse complement strand
ATCAAGTTAATCCCACCAGGCTTGAAATGCAGAAGATTAATCCCTCTCTCAAGAACTTGAACTCTCCATCTCAGAAATCTCTTCAGCTTCTCCTCATCACCAAAGCTCCTCTTGTACATCTCAACAAACTTGGGCAATACTCAATTGCCATTGTACACAACACCTCATTATCCCAAAATTTGTTATATAATAGCACAAGTTGTTAGTTTCTATAACAATTTCTGAAGCAATTCCTATTATGATTTGTTATATTATATAACAAGTTGTTATAAACTAACACGAGTTGTTATTTTTTTATAACAATTTCTGAAGCAATTCCTATTATAATTTTTTTTTTATTTTAACAATTTTTGAACAGCTCGATGTGCTTTACCCTTGGCCTGCCCGTTGGACCTTTCGTTCTGGGTAGAAAACAATATTTATGCACTCGTATTATTTGAGATCATCGCCTCTTATTTACGAATTTCTAGTTCAATATTTCTTTAACCTTCACTTGTTCTACAATTTTTGTTCTTCAAAAGCTTTAGTTTATTTAACTTTGCTTGAGCTCGTGTTCCCGAATCACAAGAAAAAAGCCCTAATTTTGGTTGAGCCTGTGTTCTCAAATCGCAGGAAGAAAGCCCTGAGTTCGTTCCCAAATTGCAACAGAAACCAAAATGAAAAACAAAGAATGGGAGAGAAGGAGGGTTCAAGTAATGCAAAATGTGTGAGAAGGAGAAGAGGAAGAGAATGGGAAAGCCTTGAGTTCAGATTTGGAGCGTCGCCGTCGCTGGTGTCAAATGGAGAAGAAACCAAAATGAAAACAGAGAATGGGAGAGGAGGGTTCGAGTAGTGCAAAATGTGTGAGAAGGAGAAGAGGAGGAGTGGGAAAGCCCTGAGTTCAGATTTGGAGCGTTGCCGTCGTCGGCGTCAAATGGAGAAGGAGAAGAGGAAGGAGGATGAAGGAGAGTTACGGCAAAATGAGATTGACTGAGTAGGGGGGAAAGGGATTGGGGCCAATGTGATATTTTGGAAAATTTGTCTCAAGGGTATTTTGGCTAATTCAGTATTCTCATTGAAAAAAATCACTCAATCATAAAATATTTAAAGAGTATGCAAACCATAAAATGACCTAGTCAAAGCACTAAAACGTTATATGCAAAGTGTGCATATACCTTACCCTAAAAAACTCTACTTTTTTTTGCCATCTCGGAGGAGTCAGAAAATCAGAGTCGTTAGTAGTGTGAGAGGATCTCTTTAAGAATTGAGATTAAAACTATAACTATTTATTATAATCGATTTCTTTCTCTTTATTATAATCAATTTCATTTGTATCTGATATGTTAAAATCCATAAATTTCTGTACTTAAGATGTGGAATGCATTGAAACTTGCGTTCGCTGGTATCTCATCTACCAGATTAGGTGCACTGACAATAAAGTTTGAGATCTACAAGATGCCCCCCAATGTGAGCATGGTAGAGCATCTTAGGTAGATGTCGTCCATGATATGAGATCTGAAAGCCACAGGAAACTGCCTGACAGATGAATAGCAGATTCTCGTTGTTCTGAGATCCGTACTTAACTCACGGTAGCGTATGAGGCTCATCATGACGCACATTGAGAACATTAAAACGTTCAACAATTTATCATCCATCTTGAGCTCGAGGCAGAGCATCAGACCACAAGGTCTAACAACACTGTGCTTTTTGCCAAACTAGCAAAGCGCAAGACAAACAAGTCTAGGCACAAGCACAAGCACATGGCTAAGGCGCCCCAACTGGGGAAAACAGTTGAGAAAGCACCTAAGGAAAAAAAAAGTACCAAACGCCCTAGAGGGAAGCGAGGTGGAAAGAAAGACATGTCCAAGGTGATCTGGTACAGCTAGTAGAAATACTTAGATTAGTTTTTTTTTTTGTTATTTTCAATAGAGGTTGCGTCTCTAGTTCTTTAGAGATGGTTTTATATGGTAGGAAAATTATTTCTAATGGTCTGTTTAAATATTGATATTGATAATTCAAGTAATACAAAGTTGGTTTCTAATTTGACTTCCCATGATGATGGTTTTATTATTTCTGATTCATTGAGATGGCATGCTAGACTAAGACACATAGGGCTAGAGAGGATGAACCGCTTGGCTAAAGTATTTCTACTAGGATCGCTTGACAAGATTCAAACCGTTCAATTACCCGTATGTGAGCATTGTTTAGCCGGTAAGTCATGTAGGAAACCATTTGGTATGGTAGTGAGAGCAAACGTTCCCTTAGAGTTAGTCCATTTTGACATATGTGGACCAATCAATGTTAGGACCCACTACGGAGAGTCCTATTTTGTCACATTCATCGATGATTACACTCGATACGGTTGTGTACTTGATTTTTCACTAGTTGGAAGCATTAGATTGCTTTAGACGCTTTGTGGCAGAAGCCAAGAATCAATTGGATCGATACATGAAGTGTCTCTGTGCCGATAAAGGACACGAGAATTTATCTGATATGTTTTTTGAGTTATGTGAAGAAAAAGATATTCATAGGCAATTGACGATCCTGACACACCTCGGCAGAATGGTGTTCAAGAGAGAAGGAATCGTACTTTGTTAGACATGGTGAGGTTGATGATGGTGCATGTGTCCCTACCCATTAGCTTTTGGGGGAACGCACTTATGATTGTAGCATCTTAAATCGTGTCCCTATAAAGTTAGCTCCAAGCACACCATACCAGTTATGGACAAGCAAAGCAGTAGTGACCCTAACCCGGCATTTAATAATTAAATGATATATTATAATTGAATTGTGGAATTGGGGTCAAAGTGTAATTAATCAAGTAGTTGGAGGAGTGTGTTGTAATTAATTAAATATAATTTGGGCTGGAGTTTCAGTTGAACGTGTGGAATACTAATTAGTGTAATGGGCTTAATTTAATGGGCTTAAATTAGGAGAACGTGTGGATTTAAGTGTGGGATAAGGGTGTCTTAATAATTCACTTAATAAGTGAATTCTTCTAGAAGGGTTAAGTTCCTAATTAGATTTGGATTAAGATTGAGAAGGATTGAGATTAGAATAGGATAAGAAAGTTTCTAATTGGTTAAAGGTCTAGAAGATTAGTTTCTAATTTAATTAGGATTTGGATTATGATTAGAAAGAGTTCTAATTAGAGATTAGAAGGTTTCCTATTGGATAAAGATATGAAGAGATTGCTTAGGACGTTTGGAATTTGCATACAATTGGGAGAAAATATGAATTCTATAAAAGAAAGGTTAGGAGGGGGAAACATGTACAACACTTTAGGAAGAAAGTAAGAGAGAAAGAGGGACGATTGTGGCTGAAGCTTGGGATAGAGCAGAAAAGGAAGAAGCAGTAGGAAGAACACGTTAGGATCCAAAGGAGCATAACTGTAAGTTGCAAATTCTTTAATGTTCTCGTGAGATTTCAAAATTCGCTAATATGTGATTAGATGTTTGATAGTGATATCCTGATATTACAATGGTGCTAAAACCTGTTTATACCAATATGTGTGAGTGATTGATCATATGCTATGAACCGTATAGGATGTTAGACTGAATTCTAGATTTAATTATGATTTTATATGTTTTAATGCATGTTTAGTTGGATTATAATGTTCATAGATTTAGAAGCATGCTTTTACGTGAAAAATTGTGCTTTTGATGGGTTCCACAATCATATTTGAGTATTAAGTTGATTTGGAATAGAAATCTGGTAATTGGACCAAAAACGCGAGGTTCGGCAGCCTAATCGTCATATCGAACCAATACACCGAACACACTTGGCAGACTATTCGGTATACCGAATTGGCTACCGAGACCCATAGACACTCTTTTCAGATTCTGGAATTGTTACCGAACCTTACTCAGTATATCTTTCGGTTTATCGAGCACCACAGACCAAATTTTTGTGTTCTGTAAAGCCTACCGAAGGATCTCGGTCAACCGAAGACCCTACCGAGACCAACCCAGAACCATTCACAGACATTCGGCAGAACCTCGGTCTACTAAAAAGGCTTCCGAAAATACAAATTAATCCGAATTGAATCAAATTAAGTGAGTATGATTGTTTCACATGTTATTTACCATTCTTGAATCTAATTCTTATGATTTGATATTTCTCAATCACTGTTATATATATGAACCGAATTGATGTGTTGTATGACTTAAATTGACAATGCATGAATGTCTTTGAAAGGAAGCCAGGATTATCCGTGTGTATGGGTGCACGTATAGTTTCCAAAGGACATTACCACCGGTAATTCTACTGATTAGTTTGATGGTTGAGTTCGATCCATAGGGCATCAATAGATTGGAATAGCGAAGTTTGTGGTGTGGGTAATCGTCTTTGATACAAGACCTCCCTGGGTTAAATCCTTAAATGTACGTGGGTAAACATCCTCTTTGAAGGCCTCCCGGGGTGTTAATCCCTAAATGTATGAAATAGCTTCAGGAATTGAGCCCGGTAGGTTGCGAATCCTACAAAACCACAATGTACACGTGTGATGATTGAATGTGGAGATATATAGACCGTAAGGTCATGGACCGGGGTGTTGGTGGAGATTGTTGAACCGGCTGATCACCGGATAGTGGAGTGCTTTCGTATGAAGTGGTCAGCATTGTGAAATTCTTATGATTGACATGACTTGGTTAAAATGTTATGTTTAGTGTTATTGTCTTTATGCCATGATGATTGTATGTTGTTTGGACTAACATTGTCTCTTGAGGACGGGTGAAAGAATTTCTTCTTACTGAGCATTCTGAGCTCACGCAACCTATTATTGTTGCAGGTTAAGATGATTGGATGATAGCATGGATCAATGCTGTTTTTAGTTGCTTTCTAATCATAGTTAGATTTGATGTAATAGGGTAGTTGAGTTAGTTAATTATTTATGGGTTGTAGGCTCTTCTGAAGCAATTTGAATTTGCATGATTTAGTTTCTTCCGCACTCTGAATTGATTTAATGAAAGCCTTTATAGACGATTATTTCTGTTTTGGCTATGTGTTATGCGTTCCATGATTAAGAACCCGTAGGTCGCACCTCGTGATCCGTGTCACCCACCTCGGGATTCGGGCATCGGGATCCAGGGCATGACAAGAGCGCCTGACCTAACCCACACGAGTCCATGGGGATCCACGGATTATGTTCATATACCTTCCCACCAGAGAGGGAAGCTAGACAAGAGAGGCGTTAAGTGCATCTTTGTGAGATACTCAGAGTACTCTAAGACTGTCTTTGTCCATGAACAAACCTATAAGGGTCTAACACAGATTGAGTTTCGTGATGTGGATTTCATCGATGTTGATTTCCCAAGCAAGAAGAGATCAGGGATGAATCTGAGCTCTTCGAGATGAATGAACCAGAGTTGGGATCATTGGAGATCACCCCATATCCAAGCACCACTTAGAACGTTGGTTCTCAACAGGATCCTATGAATTCTACGGATGTCGTGGACAGTGGGAGTGGATTGTCACCCAATGGGAGTCTCCTAAAGGACACAGACTCCAACAATCCCATGCATACGAGTAGTTGTGGACAGATTTATCGTCATCATTTTACGATAGAGGGTGAGCCATTCATGACTGCCACCCTCGATGATGATGAGCCTGGATCATACCAGGAGGCGTTATCATCACATGCTTCACAGAAATGGATAACTGCAATGCAAGATGAAATGACATCCATGGAGAAAAATCAAGTTTGTGAACTTGTTAATCTTCCCCCTGGACTCAAGACCATTGGAAACAAGTGGGTTCTAAAGGTCAAACACAAGGTAGATGGAAGTGTAGAGAGCTATGAGGCCCATCTCGTGGCAAAAGGTTATACCCAGAGAGAAGGTATAAACTACAAGGAGATCTTCTCACTAGTAGTGATATTTTCCTCCATTCGCCTCATTCTAGTTATTGTTGCACACCTTGATTTGGAACTCTATCAATGGATGTCAAAACTGTGTTTCTCAATGGAGGATTGGATGGGGAGATCTATATCGATCAACTATAAGATTTCGTGGCCGAGGGGCATGAGCTTGGAGTTTGCAGACTCAAACGCTCATTATACAAACTGAAACAGTCATCCAGACAGTAGTATCTTCAATTCCATCAAGCCATTATAGAGTTTGGCTTCACGATGATTGAGGAAGACCACTATTTATGTTAGACATTATGGTAGGAGCTTTATCTTATCGTTGTATGTTGACGACATTTTAATAGCAGGGAATGACGAGGAGATGGTTGTCGCCATTAAAAATTGGCTTTCCTTCAGTTTTGAGATGAAAGATATGGGTGAGGAAGATTGCATGCTAGGTGTTAAGATTCATAGGAATCGCGCTAAGAGGCTTCTTTGTTTGTCCCAGGAGATTTACGTAAGGAAGATACTTGAGCGCTTTAGAATGCACTATTGACACTTCTGTCGAGAAGGGTGCATCATTGCATCTTGGTCTTTTCCTAGAGATAGAGAAAAGAAGGAACATATGGTTCATGTTCCCTATGCTAGTGCTATAGGTTGTCTAATATATACTATGATGTGTACTCGAATTGATATTAGTTTCACAGTTGGCTTAGTCACTGTTACTAGAGTAACCTAGGGCAAACTCATTGGAAGGCAGTGAAACGTATTCTTAGATACCTACGCGAGACTGCAGATACATGCTTTACTTCCAGGGAATAGATTTGCAGCTACGAGGATACTGTGGTGTGGATTGGACAGGTGATCTAGACGATTGAGAGTCGACGTTAGGATACACATTCTTGGTAGGTGGCGGGGCCATCTCTAGGAGTAGCAAGATGCAAGTCTACGTCGTGTTGTCCACTAAGGAGTTAGAGTACATAGCTTGTTGTGCAGTTGTCTAGGAGGCCATATGGTTGAGGCGATTCTTACAGGATCTTGGATTCTTCAGAGATAGCGTAGGGCCGATCCCCATCTATAGTAATAGCATGCCATCATTGGCCTACGCCAAGGACCCTAAAACCATAGTAAGACGAAGCACATCAACATTCGCTATCATTACATCAGAGACAGAGTTGCACATGGAGACGCGTCCCTTACACATATCTCTACTTAGCAGATGGTAGCTGATCACATGACTAAACATATAGCTAGACAAGCTTTTCAGTTTCATGTCTGATAGATGGGATTACGTAGATTATAATTAGTGTTAGGTGGTACAGTCTTATTTAAATTTGTTATGTAGACATCTCATACTACCTTATATTTCATGTGTGTGAAGTTAGTAGAGTGTATTTTCTCATGTGACATGAGATTATGTATTACATGTACACTTTATACACACATTACCTCCATATAATGAGGATATGGATACAATATGTCAACATGCTAGTTGGTCGGCTTCTCACACAGTAAACAGCCTTAATGCATGCATTGCGAGCAAGATGAGACATAAAGAGGACTTATGCCATTAGGAGAATTTAGAGGACTCTATAGAGTTATATTGTTATATGTCACCTTGGGAGAGCCAGGATGAGATTCCTTATGGAATCGTATATTACCTAAAAGAGCCGGATGTGAGACCTTAATCAAGGCACTGTAATGACCTAAATCCTCTAAGAGAATATTTATAATTAATCATAAGAATTTATAAAAATTAATGTGCATTTTCTGGTATTTAAATCATATGGTTTTGAAAGTTGATTAAAGGTTGGGGAGTTTTTAAAACAAAGATTTCAGATTTGGGGTTCATAGTGTAATTAAATTGTTAATTGGGCATCAAGTGAAACAAAGAAACAAAAATTTAAATTTGGAACGCAATGCTTGTGCATGGGATCGTGCGGGAGTCGTGGCATGGTAATGGGAGTAGAATGAGGGGGAGGTGTCCATAAGCTCTCTCATTCATCCCTTATACCAGAAAGTAGGATTTTGGAAAGCATTTAAGAGTTTCTAAGAGAAGAGAAGAGAAGTGAAAGTTAGAGAGGAACCCTAAGCCCTAGCCGGTTTTCCCTTGCAATGGAGAGAAAGAAGAGTAGAAGAAGAGAAGGGAAGAAGATGAGAAAAGGAAGAAGTTGTAGAATCTACGAAGAAATTGTCAGGTAAGTTAATATTACTGTATAGTTCTCTTATCATGATTTGGTTAGTTTTTGAATTTCTATTGAAAATGTTATTCACATGCATAATGATCCTTGTTTTTATGCTAAAATGATGTTTTGGCATGATTTAATTTAAGTGTCAGATTGATGTTATGATCATTATTGAGCTTTAAAGTTGTTGTAGATTGAATTGGGTGTTAAATAGTGGGGTTTCGGGAACCCAAAAATTTCCCAGATCGCGGCCAATCGGCAGGTACCTGTACGGTGAGCCTGCCAATAGGGATTAAAATGACAGAGAGGGTCTCCTTCGGCAGGCACCGGTACACTGGTGAGCCTACCGATGGCACCACAAAGGGGGGTTTGATGGATTTTTGGTTGGGATGTGTGCCACATGGCTTGGGCACGATTCTTAGAGTCAAGGTTTGATCTGAAGGCTTGAGACTACGTGCCTTGATGTTCTATGGTGCTTTGTATCCATCACTTCACTCTTGACTTGGCCATACATTGGGGTTGTGACTCCTTTGAGTTTGGATTTGGATTATGGACTACTTGTATTGTTTGACTCATCACAGGAAGCTTATGATGGCCTCCAATCGGACTATCTGCGTGTATGCGTGGATAGTTTCTGTTGGTGATTATCATTTGGGGTTCTAGCTAATAATGCATGCATGCTAGGTTTATGTAAACTATTAGGTGAGCCTGGGATGTGCAAATACAAATTATCCTTGGGAGGTTTTCTGGATAGGTTGACTAAACCTGTGGGTTGAAATAATCTCACTTAAATAAGGGTAGGATTCTTACGAGGTCCTATATAGGTTGACTATTTCTTGAGTATAGTACACTCATAAAATTAGCAAATGATGGCCTTCGTACCATGGGTTAGCGCCCGGAATGAAGAGGGAGAATCCGGCTGTTCCTGGTGACCTTTGTCCCAAATTTGATTTGATTTGGAAGCTACACATGAGGGGCACTTAACGGGTTATGTTTGCTTAGTTCATTGCGTCACACTCCTTATTGCATTCCTTTGATTGAGCATACATTTAGAGCATCTGAATGATTTACCTCACACCATTCACATTTCATCCATAAATCAATTATATTGTTACATCTTTATTTATTTCTGTATTGCTGGTCTTTACTTGGACTATGGTGTTATATGAAGATGGATGACAACTTTGATTACTTACTGAGCATTCTAAGCTCACGCAACTTCTCATGTTGCAGGATGAGAAGGATGAGAGGAGGACTTGATGTGCTTCTGTGCTTGTTTCTTTCAGTTTTTAGACTTATATTCTTTTGAGAGTTTTTGTTGTAATAAACTTAGTTTTGTGACTACTTTGTTTACATTTGGATTATTGAGGGTCATGACTCAGTTGAAACTGGTTTTTGATTATTACATTCGAATTGTTTAGCTTCCGCACTCTGGTTTATAAGACTATTCTATTTACTTTTATTACTTGTGTATGATGTCTATTCGCGTTCCTTGGTTGGAACCCGAAGGTATCACTTCGAGATTCGTGCCACCCGCATAGGGATTTATGCGATGAGTTTTGGGGCGTGACAGGCGCTAAAGAGTTGTGACTTGGATTAAGGAGCTCAGTTTAGGCGCATAGATTGCGACTAGATTAAGATCCGTACGGTGTTAGAGGTTGACATACTCTTGGCTGCGCCTAGAGCTCCACTGTAGCATGTGTTGCATACCACATGTGCTATTAGCGACGTTTCCTTAAAAAACAAGTGAATGGATCCTTATTTCCTTGTTGGGTGAGATCAAGATGATTCTAGATTGGATTAGCTTATACCCTTATTACCTTTGATCCTGTTGTGAAGTTAGATTTGATGATCGCTACTCTAGTTTATTTTCTTATAGTCATCCATCATACGGTCTAACGGGGGTTTGTCTGGGAAAATAGTTATGTCGAAGCTAAATGGCATAAGGCTTAGGGAAGACTATTTGGCATCATGTTTAGAGAGATACGATTCATAAAGATATGTGCTCGTGTTTTAAAATTATCATTTGATGTTTCACATCTTTTACTTATATGTATCATATATATATATATAGACTACATGAATTATTTTAAATGAGCACATTAACATGAATCTAATAGTTGAGTATAGAGATCTAAGCTTGTACTCACGAGGGATTAGAAATACTCAATCCTATGTGGCGAAAATGAGTCTGGGGCATAGGCGAGACTTTTGAGAGTGTTTGTCCATTTCAATTTTACGGAACTTTATATGAAGTTGCTCTCCCATTGCTTTGTGTTTGTCGGTCGCACGCTCAACGACCTGTATGATTAGCATCCTTGATAGGAAGATATGATGTACATGAGAGAGATGCACACTTCGTGCCCACTATGGATGAGTGGGAGATGTTGGATTTTGTTGATGGGGCGACCCGTTTGTACTGACCCGGGGTCCCCACTTAATGGGAAGTCCATACTTAGTTAGAAGTGTGGATGTGGATAACTCTCTTTCGTAATTCAACATAGGAGTTTAGTTCTAAAAAGAGTTGAGTTGAGTCTGAAGAGAAACTGATTTATTGATAAATCTTAGGTGATTACAATGAGACCCCATGGGGCTTTAAATAGAATAGTACATAAGATAAACATAATAACTTAGTCTCCAATTTAAAAACAATTTAAAACTTACTAAATCTTATAAATCAAATCCCTTGTCATGCCTTCATCTTCTCCTTGAATTCCTTAATCAAATATCTTGCATCTTTTGACTTTGTTATTACCTTTTTCTTTTCCTTGAATCACTCCTTGAGTTGATACAATCCATACTCCAATGTATTTTCTCTATTACTCCTCCTCAAACTTATGGGGATTTAAAAAATCTGCATGAGTTTGATTTTAATAATTGTATCAAGCTTGTTAATTGCCAAATGATCATTTTGTTGTAGTTGTCATTGTTGAAGTGTGAAGAGATAGAACAATATAAGCTTCAATGGACCAGACCTCGACAGGTCAATAGAAGGGGTAACCTCAATGGGTAAGGGCCTCGATGGACCGAATAGCTTCTTGGGCAATACAATTGACTTCTTTGGGTCAATGGCTCCATGAACTTGTCTATGGTCTTGCCACAAGGGTCATGGGCCTTTAAAAGGGCCTCTTTGAGCTTAAAATTGGATCATCATGAGCTTGCGTTTGGTCTTGCCAAAAGGGATCATGAGTCCTAAAAGTGGCCTCCATGAGCCAAACAAGGTTTTTTTTTTTACCACCATAATACCTTCTCTCTCTCTCTCTCTCTCTCTCTCTCTCTCTCTTTTCCTTTTGATCCAAGACACAATCTATTATTGGATCAAACTAAGATGAAACATCACCACAGAAGTCAAGCTCTTTCGACATTGAAAACCATTCATATTATCAAGAGAATGAATAAAAAGAAACAAATCAGAACAGGACAAACAGATCTGACAGGGACAATATAGCGTCAGAAGAGAATACAAGAGATCTGAATTCAAACTATTTAAGGGCCTAATGGTTTCAGTTGAAGGCTTCCACAATAGATCTAACAAAGAAGAAAAGAAGTAGAAAAAAATAAATAAAGAAAAACTAATATAAATAATGAGTTATACCCGATCGAAAGTAGAGCCCAGTGGACGACAATGATGTCGTCCGTCGAAAAGGGTGATGAAGTAGTGGGATGGTCACAAAGCGATCGCGTAACGACCCGAACCAGATTTTTCCAATTACATGGGTAATCCAGTCCAAGCGTCACCTTCACCTTGTATTTCTACGAGAGTGGCAACACAACAATCAAATCATAAGCGGAAGTCCTGAGCAGTTCTAGTAAATATAAGTAACTAATACACCTAGAATGAAAATTCTAGCATTCTAAGCATCAAAGACTAAGTCTAACCTAATCTTACGTTCAACAAGCAGAGTGCGCTACCCAATCCATGCCAGCTCCCTCAGAGAAAGTCTAACTTCT